>PVKB01003716.1:0-181643 GCA_004027205.1 Ctenodactylus gundi
GGGGGGGAGGAATGATTCTCAGTAAAGAGGAACTCTATTTCAATATGCAAATCCAAGGGGATCCTAACATTTTGGAGATTTATTTTTAGCTTAAGCTTTTCTTCCTGATTACTGCTTGTATCCCCAGCCAAAGCCCACAGGATTTTCCAGCTTATGTGTGTGGTTATTATTTTTTCTTTTAGCTATGGCCCGAAAACTGTTGAAATAACCTAGGCCAAGATTGTTTCTTGGGAGTTTAAAACTTGTGTTTGCAAGTCTAAGTGAGTTTTAACTTGAAGCTCCTGTGGTCGCCTGTGGTTTTTGTCTTTAGTGATATTCAAAACCATGCAAGGGTCTGTTTGACTCCGCACAAAGGTTTGTTTTCCTGATGAAGCTCTTTAGATGATTTCTTTCTTTCACTTTCTCCTTACGGTGCCAGCGCTGTCCTTTCCTAACTTCCTGGGGGACGGTACCATCTGCTTTCGTCCACTGCAGGTCAGCAGCTGTTGAGCATACGTAGGGTGCTGGCCAGGTTCTTACAGCTCGGTGTGTAAGTGCTGAAATAAGGGATAGCGGAGGATGTGACCTTAAAGGTGGAAGGAAGAGGCGTTTGTAAGCTTTCTCAAGTTAGGGATAGCTTGTCAAACAAAACAGTCGTCTTGATAAGCAGGCATAAAAATGATCTGAGGTCCTTGGCTTTGGTTCTGTCTGGTTTGTTAGAAAGAATTTAAAAATCAAGGTGGAAACTGAACGTTGTGGTACATACTTGTAATTCATGCACTTTGGAAAGCAGGGGGATTGCAAATTCAAGCCCAGCTAGGACATTGTAGCAATTTTGAGGTTTTGTTGTTGGTAGTTTCAACATTGCTATTTACTGGGAAAATGTAAATCAAATTGCAGTGAGATACCATTTTATACCAATTAGCATGGCTATTATTAAAAAAAGGTGCGGGGGAACTGGGGCCGAGCTCAGCAGTTAAAGCACTTGCCTGCCAAGCACAAGGCCCTGGTTTTGATTCCCCTGCACCACATCCAGCACGCTTGTGATCCCAGTACTTGGGAAGCAGAGGCAGGAGTATTGCTGTGACTTTAAGGTCAGCTTGAGCGACATCGTAAGCTCAGAATCAACCTGGACTATAGAGTGAGACTCTGTCTCAAAAAAAAATACTGTATGATTTTATAATTCTGTTTCTGAATATAAACCCAAAAGATTTGGAAGCAGAGACTCAAGCAGGTATTTGCATACTCACGTCCCTAGTGGCGTGTTTTGCAGTAGCTGAAAGGTGGGAGCAGTCCAAAGTCCATCAGCATACAGGTGGAAGGAGGGTCAGTACTATGTATACATCAGTTCAGTCTTAAAACTGAGATTCTTGTGCCTGTTCTGACATACGTAAGCCTTCCAAAAAAATCTTAAGTGAAATGAGCCTGTCACAAGAGAGCAAATTCTCTGTCCACTTACATGAGACACCCAGAACAGACAAATTCTTGAAGGCAGAAGGCATACTCATGATTACCAGGGGCTGGTGGGAAGAGGGTATAGGTGGTCGTTCACTGAGGATGGGCTTTCTGTTTATTTGGGATGATAAACAGAAGTCCTGAGCATAGAGAGTGGTGATGCTAACCAATTTAGTTTTACTGGGGATGTAGCTCAGTGCAAAGGGTTCAGTCCCCAGTTAAAAAAAAAAAATTCTCAGTTCTATTTTTTTTCTTTTGTATACTGGGCATTGAACTCAGGGCCTTTTCACTGAACTATAATCCCAGTCTTTTTTTAAAAATTTCTATTTTAAGCCATCCTCCTGGAGTACTGGAGTACAGGCCTGGCCACTTTGCCTAACTTATTCTGGTTTTAATAATCTTCCTACCCCCCAATACTGGGGATGGAACCCAGGGCCTTCACAGTGAGTGACACCCATTTCTTTCTTTTTTTCTTTTCTTTTCTTTCTTTCTTTTTTTTTTTTTTGAGACAAGTTCTCCCTAAGCTGCTAAGTTGCCCAGTCTTGGCTCAAATTTGGATCCTCCTGCCTCAGTGCTCAGATGCTGGAAACACAAGTGTCTGTCACTGTGCCTAGCTTTCTCTCTTGTTGTTGTTGTTGTTGTTGTTGTTGTTGTTAAATCCAAGTCATAACCACAACGAGTGTGTAAAACTATATAATTTCTATATATCTATATTACTATAAATCTGTCATCTGTCTAGTGAAGAGATATTTAAGGTTGCCCACAGAATATGCCCACCTCTTCACAGACATTCTAATTCTCACGCAGTGATGTCATGTTGTGAGGCAGAGGAACCCTGCTAAAGTCAACAGCATGAACTAGAAGAAAGCATTTGCTGATGGGTTCTGCAGTGGTGAAGAGGGCAGGCCTTGGAGAGCCCAGCCCTCCTTACAAGCCCGTAAGGCCAGCTCCGCTGAGGGAGCATTTTGAGTCACTGGCCCCGCGCACTCACTTCCTTTTGACTTCATAGCTCTCCTAACATTACGTCCTGTGTTTTCCCTCCCGTTTGAAGCTGCTTCCCTCAAGAATGATTTCCTCCCCCTTCTGACTGGGGAGGGGAACTTGTGGTTTAGGTCCTCCAGGCTATCCCTTCTCCAAGGATCCTGTTATAATCTTCTAGGAACAAGGAAGGCCCCTCAGTCTCTCATTAATACTGAAAGTGTGGGGTCTGGACCAGTTCCACAGGGTTGATGGAAGCTTGAGCTCTGAAAGCCCATCGCGTCCTGGTCCTGCCTCTCCTTCTTGGAGTCAGGGTAAAGTCATTTGCATGTGCGTTGGGGGAGCCATTATTATAGGCTTTTCTTCCTCTGCCTTTGACTCCCTATGTCTCTGTTGGTTCCCGTAAAGTTGGGACAGACCCTCATCAGAACCCTTGTCTGGAGTACCTTATGGATTAGGGCGCTATTACCTGTCATTTCCTAGAGGAGACAGATGTAAGAAAAACACTGAGTTTGAAATTAGGCAAGAAACAATTTGGATTCTTTAAATTTTTACTTCTTCATTTGGAAAAGGGAAATAATACTAAACTCACAGGGTTGTGAAGATTAAATCAATATGTATGTGTAAATGAATTGTAGGATGTTGAATCATGTGGGTGCTACGTAGAATGTAGTTTTATGACTCCAGCTCTGTATAGCAGTGGTTTGTGTGTATGTACATGTGTATTTATTCATTTTGTGGTACTGGGGATCAGGCTACATCCCCAGCCCATTTTTATCTTGATTTTTGAGTCAGATTCTTGTTAAGTTGCTAAATAGCCCTGTCTGGGCTTGAATTTGAAATCCTCCCATCTTAGCCTCCAGAATGTTGGGACCACAGGCTTGTATCATTGGGCCTAGATGGCAGTGGTCTTTAATTTTTGCTATATATTTTGAACAACTTGTTAAGATTTTTAAAAACTACGCTTGTGTGGTTTATTTTTTCCAGTTTACTTAGAATCCCTTGTGCATTTCTAGTTTTAAGGGGTTATAACCAGTATCAAAGAACCCCGAAGAGCACTATTGTATGATATTTTGTGTAATTGTCGTATCTCTATTGTATGAAAATGAATGATTTGTGACCATTTAAATTTCATTCATCTGTTGAGTACAGATTAAGCATCAGATGTTGTCTTGGGCTCTGAAGAAGTGGATGATCCTTGCTCAGTCCCTGTCTTGAGGTTATAGTTTCCTGGAGAAGCGGCGTGCGGGCAGCAACCTAGACAGCAGTGTCCGCAGAGAACTGAGCAGAAGCACTGGGAAGCCAGAGGAAGGGCCTCTCCGGGGATGTTGAAGTGGGCTGGCCTCAGAGGTGTCTCAAAAGACGTGACCCCTCAGAGGGTTCTGCAAGCTCAGGGAGGGGACGAACCTTTCTGAAAGAAAGCCATCAGCGGGGCTGGCGATGCGATCCGAGAGCCTTGTGGGTGCTCAGGGCTAGAGTGGTGGAGGGCCCAGTGAGCAACGGTGTCTGGTACAGACAGGGCAGTGCAGCCTATAGGGCACATCCACGCGTTACTTGCTGGGTTGCTGGGGTGGTTAGGACAGGCACTGTTTATCAGAGGTGAATCAAGCTGTCCAAGCCCTTAGGACCCGATAATGATTCGGAGGTAGACCCTTCTCACTCAGCCATGATGTCTGCGCCTTTCCAGGACCAAGCAGGCCTCGTGAATCCATGCACAGTAGTTTTCGGCTGGATAGTGCTGGACTAGACGGGCCTTAGGAGTTTGCAGCAGGTGACCCTTAGAGCACCCGGTGCTCCACTGCAGGAGCAGACGAGCTCGTTCCAAGCTAAAATATCAGATTATCAGACAGGAACTCTCCCAATTGGACTGTCTTTATGCAGCACACCCCCAACCCCCGTTTTTACAATGTTTGTTTCTTTTATGATGAAAGTAATACATTTTTCTCATAGAAATTTGGGTATAAAAGGTTAAAAGAAACGACAGATTCCTCAAAGTAATATCATGAAGGAAAACTGTGTTCAGCATTTCCTTCTAATCTTGGTTTACACAATGACTTTGACTGGTGAGCTCCGTTTCCCAGTCACCCTGGCTCCCCAGCCTTCCTATATTTTGGCGATGAATGAGACCAGGGACAAATGTTACCAGCACCAAGGCCTTGTACCTGCTGGCTCGTGCTCTACCACCCGCCCGGCTGTGTGTCGTTCCCCCCCTTCCCCCGTGTTGCCAGAGCTTTTTTACCTATTCCAGGTTGGGGAAGGGTAGAGAGAGACTTGGGATAGTTGACTGGACACGTGAAGTCTACTATTACCTGTTGGAGAGTTACTGTGTTATAACATCCTTTTTCATGCTGGGGATTGAATCCAGGGCCTCCACCATGCTGACCAACTGGCCATGTGCTTTACCACTGAGCTACCCACCCCCCCCAGCTCCTGGCATAGATTTGCTCAGTTAATTCTAGAGTTTATGTGCAATTTGTAAAGTAACAAGAAAAACATGAACCAAGTGAGCTAAGTGGAAGGATCCCTGGTGATAGGAAAGTCCAAGTTTCATGGTCCCTGTGGAATTGTTTCCGTAGTGAAACGCTGTTACTGGTGGGCTCCAAGCGCTTTCGTGAACAGCCTCCAATGCCCGAGCCCTGTCCCTGAGAAGTCCACTTCCACAGATGGCGAGGCGGCTACTCCCTGCAACGTAGCTCAGAGACTGTCCCTTAGAAGCTGATCTGCCTCTTTTGTCTCCAGAGCGGGTGTGTGCTCCTGGTTATTTGGGTTTAACCTTGGCTGGGGAACTTCCTTCACTTTCCCTTGACTTTGGAAAAGCTCTAAGTTAGAAAAGAAAAAAAAATTCAGATTCCTGATACAATGAGTCATTACCCAAATCTGCTCCCCCGGCCCCGCCGACCAAGCCAAGCTCCGCTGTCCTCCCCTCTCCAGCACTGAGGGGCAGGTGAACCAGCACTTTGCAGCTTAGGGGGCTGAGGGCAGATGCTTGTAGTTCATTGTCAGCTGAAACAGAGTAATAAATATTAATGAATAAATTGATTAATCTGTGTTTCTAGGTGGTCCTGACCCTGCCCTCTGGGTCCAATAATAGATTTCTCATTGAATTCTTTCTTTCTTTCTTCTTTCTTTTTTGAGAAAGGGTTTCACTCTGTAGTCCAGGCTGGTCTTGAACTCACTATGGAGTCCAGGCTAACCCTTGACTCGTGGGGATCCTCCTGCCTCAGCCAGTAATTTTATTTTATTTTTTTGATGGAATGAATGAGAGTGTAACTAGCATTCAGACTGTTTTCCATATGACTTATTTACCAAGAACATTTTGTTTGTTTGATTTTCTCAAGCCAACAAATATAAGAATTCTTTCAATGTCTGTCTGAGAGAGAGTAGAAAAGAATAAACCTTCTTGTGCCTAGTGCAAATACCTCTGCTCTAAGAAACAGCCAAGGCAGGCCCTGGTGCTGGCTAAGAACTGGAAAATTCTGAAGCCGCTTACCAGCTCACTTGCTGTTCCGGGTGACTCCATTTTATTTGAGTTGAAGAACTATATATTCTTACAAATTAGCGCTGGATGACCATCCCTAGAGGCTGACTTTGCCTTTAGTAGGGTCTGTCCTTTTCAGTCCTCTTTCAGATAGATCTCAGTTTCTTGAAAGTACCTCAGTTCTAATAGGGTTTAATATAGGGCTTTTTTGGCATATGTAAATATGTACATCGATAACCAGCGTGTAGAGGTGTGCGTTGTAGCCGCAGTGCCAACCAGAGTTTGTCATTTCCTGGGGACCCGTAGTTGCTTTACGGCGCTCCTGCATTGTCTTCATTATGAAATGTGTCAGGCCCTCATAATTCAGCGAAAGCACGGCCTCTGTCAGGGCTCCGGCAGAGAAGTGGGCGCGGTAGAGGCATCCTTCCTCCCTGAAGCCTGAGCTCTGTCGGTGGGTTTGTTGTAGCTGACGAGGCCGCTCGGATCTGGAGGACCTGCTCCTCTACTACAGGCTGGCTGGTTGCAGATGTTGGTAGCTAGGTCTCCACCCTCCCTTCTCAGCGATCACGGTGCCGGGTTTAGTGTTAACTGGAAACCTGGGTGCTGTTGCCTGGCCTAGCTGACTGGGAGCTGCACTTCGCAGACAATTGAGGTTTTCCTCATGAATCCTACTGCTACAGAACTTGTAACTTTGTCCTTTTGAAGATAGCTTTAGCATAAAGTGCCGTTGGTAAAATAACTTGTTCAAAGGTACAAGACCTAAGGGTTCTTTTTTCTTTTCTCTTTTTCTTTTCTATTCTTTCCTTCCTTCCTTCCTTCTTTCCTTCCTTCCTTCCTTCCTTCCTTCCTTCCTTCCTTCCTTCCTTTGTTTTTGACAGAGTCTCACTCTGTTGACCAGGCTGGTTCTAAACTCACTAGATAGCCCAGATTGGCCTTGAACTCAAGGTAATCCTCCTGCCTCAGCATCCCGAGTGCTGGGATTACGGGCATGCACCACCATGCCCAGTTTATATGGTCCTGGGGAATCAAAAGAACTCAGGTACTTCACTCTTTCTAGGCAAATGCCTTAACCACTGAGCTATTCCTCTAGCCTCTCTGCGGGTTCTTGACAGGATTTAATAATTGCAAACTAAAAATACCTCCACAGCCTTTCTTAAGTTACTTCTTTAGGAGTGGTTCTGTTTGAAATTTCCCACAAATTACTTTTCTCCTGGCTTCTGGCCATGAAAATTGCATGATTTTTCATCAGTGTGGTCCTAAGTTACCTCTTATCCCTCTCTCCTGTCTCCCTGAGACTTGGCCACATGTGTGGTAAGTGAGAGGTGTTTCCTGTGTTCACTGTTGAATCTAAGAATCAGTTGGATTTGTATACATCCTTGACTTTGAATGTGGTTGCTGCTTCTGAAACTCAAATTGAAGGTGGGCGGCTTGGCAGGAGTTGCGGCTTCTTAGGGTTATGCCTCCGGGAGGGGTTAGTGGCTTTCGCTTTGGCCCGTCAGGTGGCATCTTGAGAACCAGTTGTCCAGGGGCCTTCGGGTTTTGCCTGTTCCACATGTGTGTCCCTCCGTGTCGTGCTTTCTGCCTGGAGTGGAAGCAGGACCAGGCCCTTGCCATCGCCCGGCCTTTGGACTTTCCAGCCTCTGACACAGTGAGCCAGTTGAGTTAGTGACAGAGAGCAGGCTGAGGTGCCCCATCTACCCTGTCTGCTGTCTCCACCCTCCCTGCCTTTCCTTCGATGGGTTCTTACTGTACATTCAGGCTGGCGGTGGACACGGCCTACCGGCTTAGCCTCCTGGGTCTTGAGGGTACAGACGCATATGACCACATCTGCCTGCCTGCGGCCTGTCTGTCTTTCTCTTTCTCCCCTACCTCTCTTTCCCTCATCTCCCCAATTTGAACCAAGAGCCTTCTTAACGAGCTGTATCACCAGCCCTTTTTTATTTTGAGACAGGCCAAATTGCCTAGGATGGGCTCATATTTGTAATCCTCCTGCCTCAGCCTTCAGACCTGCCCCACCATGCCCGGCTGGCCGCCACAACTGTCTAAGGATACCCTTGTTTTGCACAGAGAGAGGTGATTCTCTTCCTGGTCGTGTGCTTTTGGATCCCATCCGTGGTCTCTTGGAAGCTTCGCGTTGTGCCGTCTTGACATTGTGTTTTGGTTTATCACCGCAGTAGGGTGACATTCTGTTTAGAGGAAAACAGCTTTTCTCCCCACCGTATGCATGTGCTCCTGAGACCGCTCATCCCCCTGCCCTCCTGCCTGGCCCAGTGTCTGCCTCTAGCCTGTACCCAGGTTTCCTCTGCAGCCTGTTTTAATTCTACCCCTGCCCCCACAGCCGCCCAGCTGAAGCCACCGCTGACCCCCATTCTGCTGTATCTACTTACAAAGCAAAGCAAAGCAAAACAAAAAGCCATTGTCTCTTCCCTCTACTGAGTGATCTCCAACTACCACTAGACTGTTCTATTCTGCTTCAGATCTTCATCCTCCTTTTCTTTCTTACGTAAAAGCCAGTTTGGAAAAAAATCCAAATGAAGCCTGCTCTGACCTCAGTCAGTGCTCTTAGGCCTGTGTGTCTTTCTTTTGAGACAAGGTCTTACTCTACAGTTGATGCTGTTCCTCAACTCACAGTAGCTCAGGCTGGCCTCAAACGCATAGCAGTCCTCCTGCCTCAGCCTCCTCGGTGCTGGGATTACACGTGTGTTAACACCATGCCTGGCGAATCTTTTATGTGGTGCTAAGGAACCCAGGCCCTTGTGCATGGGAGGCAAGTGCTCTAACTGCTGAGCTCTGTCCCCATCCCTGTGCTCTTCTGTCTCTTAGGATTGCTAAACTTCCTCTCAATCCCCCGCCCCTTTTTAGGAGACAGGGTCTCGCTCTGTAGTCCAGGTTGGTCCTGAGCTCACTATGGAGCCCATGCTGGCCTTGGACTCAAGGCACTCCTCCTGCCTCAGCCTACCGAGTGCTGGGATTACAGGCATGTCTGCCACCATGCCCAGTTTATGTGGTGCTGGGGAATGAACCCAGGTCCTTGGCGCCTGCTGGCAAGGGCTCTAACCACTGAGTCCCAGCCTCTCCCCGTCGTGCAGGGTTACTTACTGTGGATTTTGTGCCCAGCTGTCTAGCAGGTGCCTTGATGCTGTGCACTTCCCACAGATTACTACCTGTGTTTAGACACTTGAGCGTACTCCAGTTTCTGTTTTGTTTTGTTTCACATAACTGCTCCGTGGTGTTGGTGTTGGTGTGCTCTTTAGTTAGAGGGCTCATGATGCCTGGGTGTCGTTATCTTTTTGTGATGTCAGCAGCTGTAGAATTACCTTTCCACTGTGTGTTTATGTGTGTCTGTGCATGTGTGAGCATTTTTTTTCAAGGTGCTGAGGTTTGAGCCCCGGGCCTTCACGCTGAACCACATCCCCAGACCTTTTGCCTTTTTTTTTGTATTTTATTTTGAGACAAGGTCTCACTGAGTGGCTAGGTTGCCCCGGCTGGGTGGAAACTTGAGATCTTCCTGCCCCAGCCACTACGTGCTAGGATTACAGATCGGTGCCATCAGCTCCAACTTTTCATAACATTCTTATTTTACTGGACCTCAGCAGCAGCCCTTGTTGGCCCTCCCTCCTTAAAAATGAACTCTCAGCGGGGTGCAGAGGTGTGCCAGGCCCAGCTGCTCCTGAGCCAGGCAACACCAGGAGTTGGCCGTCAGCCGGGCCAGCACAGTGAGACCCTTTCACCAAAAGGGGACAAGAACAAGTCCTCTGCGTTCTGTGAAGCCCCCACCCTTTGCTGCCTCCTGTCTCTTCTGGTGCCATCCCCCCCACCCCATTTCTGGACTTTCTAACTGTAGGTCCACCAACAAGTCCGCGCCTCCTGCTTCCCTGCTCCGAGGCTGCACCCTGATCTGTCCGGCAGTCTGGCCGGGCCTCAGGTATCTCGTCTCAGGCAGTGGAATCTCGTTGGTGGTTGCTGTAACGGCACTCTCCCACCTCCTTATCCCAAGGGTGGGGATGGGGGTGGGGGCGCGGTGTGTGTGTGTGTGTGTGTGTGTGTGTGTGTGTGTGTGTGCGTGCGTGTGTGTGCGTGTGTTGTTCCGAGTCCTGTCAGTGGCACCTTCTGTGTTTCTTGGTTCCGTTCCCCTCTCCTCCTTCGTCACCCCTTAATCCAGGACATCATGGCTCTGCCTGGATTATCTAATACCTCACCTCCCCTTTGGAGGGACAGAGCCTCGGTGAGTTGTGCAGGGTCGACTCAAACTCTTGATCCTCCTGCCTCAGTCTCCCAGATAGCTAAGTTGACAAGGTATGCCCCTCCACCTGGCTACACCAATGTTAGCTGAACTCTTTCCTTAAACACTTTACAGGCTTTTAGTTCCTTTAGGAGAAAATAATAAAATCCTCTGCATGCTTTTGTAAGGTTCTGGGTGACCTGGCCCTTGTTTCTCTCACTTTATTAGTGGCTCACAGTGACTGACATCTTTCCTTTTTTTCTTTCTGTTCTATAAAGTTTTAGTAGGTCTCTCTCTCCCCAGGGCTTCACACCTTTTTCTTCCCTGGTGTGTTCTAAGTCTAGTAGATCCTCCTCTGCTTACCCTAACCCTAACCCCTCCCACCTTCTTTGCCTGTTCTCTGCCCTGACCCCTGGGATTACTGTGACACCAGGCTTGTCAGATGCTAGGTGTCTAGACATGGGGTAACTGTAGACCCAGGGGTCTCCGTTTCACAACTGTCCTCCCTCCCTCAGCGCCGTTCCTGGAACAGGGTGAGCCTATAAATATTGTTGAGTTATACTCATGACTCGATAATCCAGTAAAATGCATTATCCAGCCTTGCCAATTGTATCTGTGATTTTTTAAAAATTTATTTCTGTTTCTCGATTCCTTCTGCTCAGGTGTGGCTGTCATCAGGGCTGTTGTGGTAGGAAGGGTTTGAACCCAGCCCTGCACTTCCTAGGCGAGGGTTTCCATCACTGGGCTTGGTGCCCTCAGCTCCTTTTCTCCAGACTTTTGGTAACCTTCTTGCCAGCATCCTAGCAACCAGTGCTTTGCACTCTTACTTACCTGCCAAGGGGCCTGAAGTAATTTTTTTTGTGAGTCTGTGTCTGTTTTGCCCCGAAGTCTGTCGGTTGTGTGTTATGTGGGGAACCTAAGAGCTGGATCCCACCTACCACTTCGACCTCTTCTCTTCTGGCTTCCTCCAACCGTAGACTTGTCAGCTGCATGCAGTTTCATGTTGTAGCATCCTGTGCCTTCAGCCTGGCATTCATTTTTCCTGTGCTGTAAAATCCTTCATCTTTCAGGATCCCACCGAATGCCAGCTCTTGCAGGTGGACATCCTGGTCCTCGCCTGCCCACCTGTTTGTGATAACTTGTTCCTGGAAGACAGTGCTTCAGCCCGCGCTGTACCCGCAGGACCTCGAACTGTGCCTGGCATGTAGGAGACTCAGTAAATACTTGTTGAGTGATTGGATATATGATTTATTTACTCCCTCAACAAATACTGTGTTTTCATCAAAGGAGCCTATTTTATTATGGTAAATAGAAAAAGGCTTTCTTCAAAGCCGGCACTGAGGACACGGCAGAACATACTGGCCCTAGATCCCTACCTCCCTACCTACCTGTGTGCAGGCGTCTTTCCTAGCCAGGAGCAGTGGGGCAGGGAGTTCCGTGAGGTGACAGGCTCCCTCTTGGACCCCAGCTCCTCCCCTGGCCTCTGACACTGTCACGTGGGCCTTCACATGGGTGGAGGAGAGGTGGGGCTGGAGGTGCTTTAGGCAGAGGAAGTGTGGCGAAGCCGTTTCTCTCTAAAGAAAAAAATTAATTTTTAAAGTTTCATTTTGCTGCTCAGGTTGTGGTATCCTTAGCACTGAATTAGACACAGAAGCCTATCTGTTTTCCGTAGGGACAGATCAGCTGTAACATGAAACTTCACTCAGATATCCCCCTCTGGCCTTGCGCAGGCCGGTCCTCCCGGTCCTCCCGGCTAATGGTGGGGTGATTTGCATCTGACAATGTTGCTCTTATTTTTATGGTTTTTGGATACAGGATCTCACCGTGTAATCCAGACTGGTCCTGAGCTCACTACATAGCCCAGGCTGACCTTGAACTCAGGGCAGTTGTGAGCGTCACCTAGCGGCAACGGTGGCACATTGTTCAAGATGGCGGATCTTTACATTTTCGCGCCATACCCGATCAGGTGACCAGACAGAGGCAGGAAGGAGGGATGAGGGATTAGGGTTTGACGTTGTGATAAATGTGACCCTGAGCCAATGTCTTAGACCTTCCCGGGAAGACTGTGAATCCTGCCAATGGGAAACGGTGGGGGGAGGGCCTTGCGAGCTAGGGATATAACTCCCTCCGACCATGCTTGGTCGTCTCCTCCACTTGCACATGGGAGGGACACCCTTTTGCAAAAGAAAATTAAAGCCTCATACCCTGTCGTCCATGCCTCCCAAGTCCATCCTTTGTTTGGACAGGAAGATTTCTATCCACCGTTTCTAACAGCAGTCCTCCTGTCTCAGTGCTGGATTGCAGATGTATGCTCGCAGCCCTTTTCTTTTAGGAAGGGTCTTGCTGTATAATTCAGGCTGGTCCTGAACTCACTATGTATCCCAAACTGGTCTCAAGCTTATGAGAATCCTCCTGCCTCAGAGTGCCGACTGTAGGATTACAGGTGTGCGCCACCTTGCCTAGTTTATGTGGTGTTAGGGAATCAAACCCAGGGCCTTATATTTGTTAGGCAAGTGCTGTAACCAGTGTGCTGTTGTGGGGGATGGAACGCAGGGCCTGTGCATGCTAGGGCAGTGCTCTGAACACATAGCTACACCCCCAGCCCCAATGTGTGCATGCTTTTGTATTTCTATATATCACTTAAACATTAATTTAAAAGCTGAAATGAAAATGTAGTTAATGTTATGACAGAGATTCACAAGACAATTTAAGTGACAGGACTAGGAGAGATCTTTGGAAAAGATGGTTAGACTCTTGAATATTTTTACAAAATTGATTGTACTAATGTGTTTTGAAACTCACATGGAAATTGGCAAATGTTTCTCCAGAATTACTAACTTAAGTTTTGTTAATAAGTATAGACATTGTTTTAGACTTGTCTTGATAAATTAAGATCCCCTCCCAAATGAAAGGCCCAAATCAGCTCTTTTGGGGGAGTTTTACTAGCAACTTTGGCCCTTTGTTGGTTAACTGTAAGTAGCATTTTTAGGTACTGGTTCCTCTCAAATAAGAGGAATCCCCTCTGAGTGCTGGTCCCGTTGGATATGATTCCCAGAGAGTGGGATCTGCTTTGTTCATCAGGTCCCGGTGATGGCCCGGAAGTGCGTGGGATGGGAGGAGGGGGGCTCCCGAGAAAGTGCAGAGGGGAGCTTCCAGAAAGTGTGGTGTGGTCCAGACTTGCCTAGCAGGTGTGCAGTAGATCCACACTGGGACTTGTGTTAGGGGGATGAAATCGTCCCCCACCCCCCTTGCCCCTGCTGCCTGGGGCCTAAGTATTCGGCATCTGTTCTGTGCCAGCGGCTCTCATGCTATCGTGGTTCTTCCTGGAGATTGAGATGGAAATGCGGGAGGCTCAGGGCGGTGCTGTCCGCTGTGGCTCTTTGTTCTCTCTGCCTTCAGGCTCCACTGTGGGAGGGTTGTACAACTGTCATTTCTTCCAATTAGTGGAAAGCCCATAGTGAAGCTGCAGGGACCAGCGGCACCTCCAGGCACCTTTCACTGGCATCATCCAGGCACCTTTTCATACTGTTTTTGAAACCATGGAAACAAGCTGCCGATACATTAGCCTTGAGAGTCACTTCCTGGAGGAAGGAAGACAGGAGAAAGCAAAAACAAAAAGGCTCATGCAGGATGAACCCCACACCCCACGTTTCCACAGTGCTCTGTCTCATATATATATATATATATATATATATATATATGTATAAATTTTGAGACAGAGAATATACCTGTAATCCAGCACTGAGACAGCTCTGTAGTCTAGGCTGGTCCTGAGCTCACTCTGTGGCCCAGGCTGTCCTCAAACTCACAGTAATCCTCCTGCCTCAGCCTGCTGAGTGCTGGGATTTTAGGCATGTGTCACCACACCCAGTTTATGTGATGCCGGGGAGTTGAACCCAGGGCCTTGTGCTTGCGAGGCAAGTCCCCTAACCACTGGACTACACTCCCAGCAGCTCATATAAATATGATTTTATCCTCTGGTCTAACTTTGCCTAGGAAGTGGTGGTCACCACCGCTCTAGAGTAGGAAAGTGAAGAGGATCCCCAACAGCTGGTGTGTTAATTTAACTTACAGCCTTATCTGCAAAATCTTTGCTTCTGGAACTCCCTCCCTGTACTAGGGATTGACTCCAGGGCCTTTGTGGTACCTGCACCACTGGCCCATTTTATTTGGAGGCATAGTCTCACTAAGGGGCCAGGCTGCCCACGCTGGGGCCAACCTTATGATCATCCTGCCTCAGCCTCCCTGGGTGCTGAAATAACAGCTGGATGCCAGGATCTTGTCTGCTTGCTTCCCTTTATCTTTAGCACCTAGAACAATTTTTTTTTTTTTTTTAGCACAGAGTCGGCACTTTATAAGTATTTGGTGAATTAATGAATTTTCTTGGGGAAGTTCTCTATTTCTCGTTTTTTTTTTTTTCTTAAGAGAGGGTCTTGCTGTAGTCTAGTGTGGTCCTGAGCTCGCTGCGTAGCCCAGGCTGGTCTTGAATTCACAGCAGGCCTCCTGCCCCAGCCTCCTGAATGCTTGGTTTGCAGGTGTGCCTCACCATGCCTGGTTTATGTGATGCTGGGGAACTGAATTTCAGAGAGTTAGCACTTGTTAGGCAAGCACTGTAGCTGCTATGCTATTCCTCTAGCCCCCGAGAAGTTTTCTCTTAATAACATCTAGGTTAAAAAAAAAATAACATCTAGGTTAAGATAATTTAATGACGGGGCTGGAGGAATGGCTTAGTGGTTAAAGTACTCAATTCAAGTGCTAAGTACCGAGTTCCATTCCCCAGCACCAGATAAGCTGGGCGGGTGGTGCCTATAATGTCAGTGATGGGGAGGGCCCGGGCCTGGGCTGCATAGTGAGTACAGGACCAGTCTGGGCTACAGAGCGAGACCCTGTCTCAAAAAATGTATATATAATTTAATAACTTGAATATTTTTTATTTAAAGTTATTTACATTTGCACTTCTTTATTTTTATTTATTTATTTTTTTGAGAGAGTGTCTCACTCTGTAGTCCAGGCTGGTCTTGAGATACTGTGTAGCCCACACTGGCCTAGAACTTAGAATTTACACATCTAAAAAGCACTTTTCGTGTTTTTGCCTTGAATGTTTCAGTGTTGTTGTTTCCTTAGGCATTGTAAGCCTTCAGGAGTCAGAGAACTGGGGTCTCTTCTCCCTGAGTTCCTATAGTCATACTGCTTGTGTAGTAATTAGTGCTTAGCAAATACGGCCAGTTGTATAATCAATTGGATTTAATGCTAATATACTGAGCAAAAACAAGAACATGTCTCAGCTTTGGGGCAGTGTGGATTGTGGACACTGACCTCCACCATCACCCAGGTGCCTTACTGACTTCAGGGACTTTGTTCTGCATGTTGAAACCACCTCTTGTTCCTCGGCTCCAGGTCTCTGTCTTCCCTTCCTCCAGAATCAGGCTCTTTGTCATGGAGGAAAGAGTCACTGCTGCCAATTGGGTCCTATGGGAAGGAGCCTTTTGTGGAGTCCCCTGAGGGGCCAGGTGGGACAGGACAGTGACAGGAAATACTGAGTGTTATCTTTGGCGTAGAGCTTTGTACTGGTCAGGATTCTTATTAATGGGCCAGCAACAGAAGCCCTTCTGGCATTGCCAGGCCCTGGGACTTCTGAGAGGGAGTCAGAAAGATGGCCGAATCAGATCTGCTGGCTGGGGATGCAGCGCACCTGTAGTGTGCCTGCCCCAGGCCTGGCATGGGAGTTCGAGCCTGAACCCTGGGGGAAGAAATAATCCTGAGAACTGAAAAAATGGACCCAGACCTAAGTGCTAGGAATAAGCTCCCCAGCTGCATCAAGGAACTGAGCCCCTAAGGTGCTGTTTTTGTCAGGAGGAGGTAAATTGTGCAGCCATGGCCAGTGTGGTAGTTAGTCCTGTGTCCCCGCACCCTCAGAGCTTAGCATCCGGTCACTGTCTGTCTGAGACGTCTCTAGGGCAGACCCTCGGTCACATAGTAACAGGTGCTTGCTCTCTTGCCTGTGTGTGCAGGCCCCAGAGGTGAGCTGGCGGAGGGTGTGCAGCCGTGGTACCGGCGGTGACACAGTGAGTGTTGGGGCTGCTGCTCGTTTCTAGTACTGACTTCAATATTTGGAATTCTGTTAGAAGAAATTCTGACTCAGATTCTGTTATGAATTATGTTGAAATTTCTGTCATGCTGGTGTTGCTTTCCTCAGGCTGGCGTCTGTCAGTCGCTGCCACTGTCCTGTAGCTGGCTTGTTGATCCCATCGGTCTGGATGTTTCCTTATTGATGTGCGGTTGGGGCCAGGAGGGAGATGGGAGAAGCACATGGTCCAGCCAACAGCGGCATTGTCTTGCATGGTAGGCGAACGTTCCGTCTTTAGTCAAATTGGACTTGCCCATCCCTGAATTACAAGAGTTTGTGGTGCCCAGGAACTGAACCCAGGGCCTTGTGCTTGCAAGGCCAGTGCTTTAACCGCTGGGCCATGCCTCCAGCCCTTAGTTGCAGAATCTGAACTGTGGTTTTGGGCCCAGGCTGTAGGGACTTGATTCTGGAGATGTGAGAAGGCACCGCTGTCAGGGGTGTTTCCTGGGTGACAGCTGCCTGGTCTCAGTGCCTGCTGCGAGCCTCGGGCCCCTGAACACCGTCCAGCCGGCCGGTGCAGCTCTGAGAACCTGGGTTCTGCCTCTGACCCTGAGGCTGTGCGTGAATTACTTAGCTGTCCTAGGAAGGTCAAAGTCTCCGTTGGCTCTCGCGACTGATGTGGACGCAGTGACGTGCTCAGACGTGGTTTATGCCCTGCCATGGCAGCTGAAGTCACGCCTTTCTATATTCCCTCTGTGGCATCATTTTCATTTGTGCCACCATGTCCTCCCCACCCCGTTTCTGTTTTTTACACATTTCACATTTTCTAAATGTAGAACACTTACTAAGTTGCAGTGAGAAAGGTGTTTAGAATCAGTTTGAACTGTTTTCACTTGTATTTAAGGAAACTAGGACAGGTAGGGAATTTGCCCAAAGACTGATGCATTCTACCTTTTGTTTCCTATTTCGTGACAGGGAAAAGCTTATACCCAGGATTAAATGTAATTTTTTTTTTTGTTCTATAATATTGCTTAGTTGAAAGCTGCTTGTAAATTGTTTAGGCTGAAGGAATAGCTTAGTAGTTAAAGGACTTGCCTTGCAAATACTAGGTACCCAAGTTTAGTTCCCCAGCACCATGTTAAAAGTTGGTTGTGGTTGGCACACAGCTGTAATCCCAGCACTCGGGAGGCTGACGCAGGCAGATTGGTCTGAGTTCAAGGTCAGTCTGGGCTACACCATGAGTTCAGGATTGGCCTGGACTACAGAGTGAGACCCTGTCTCAAAAAAGTTAAAAAAAATTGTTTTGGCTTGATGGGATTTAAAGTCATAAGGCTGCTCTTTTTTGGTCCTGGCATAGGAGAAAGTGAGCCAGTACCTGGAGTGTGAACCTCAGCTGAGGGCGCAGGGCCTGGCAAGGGCACACGCATCTCTTGTTGTCCTGCGGGATTGTTATATACACCAACAGTGGGTTTCTGAGTAGATAGAGACCTTTTCATTCATTCATTTACTCAGTTACTTACGTGGTTATTTATTTGTGGTCCTGGGATCGAGTCCAGGCCTTCGTACTGAGCTACATCCCCAGCCCATTTTCATTCTGATGGTGTGACAGGTTCTTGCCAAGTCACTATGTTACTGTGAGGTGCCGCCTCCAGGGGCCGAGTCCCTTGTTCTTGGTGCTACAAGTATTGAAGTCCGTGTGCACACTCTGGCAAGGGAGACGGCAGCGAGGTGTACCAAAGCAGGGGACACCCAGTGTCCATGGCTCACACTGGCGAGAGGTTGTGGCCTGGCATGAGCCCAGAATTGGGTTTGTTTTGGTATAATGCTTTTCCCCAGTTCCTCGCCACCTCCCAAGGTTCATTCCGTTATAATTCTGTGCATGAAAGCTGGGTGTGGTGGTGCACTCCTGTAATCCCAGCCCTTGGGATGCTGAGACAGGAGGATTGCTGTGAGTTCAAGGCCAGCCTGGGCTGCAGAGTGAGACCCTGTCTCAAAAAAATAAATAAATAAGTAAAAAATGAATTCTGCGCATGAGATTCAGTGCACTTGGGGCAGTGCACTTGGGGTTGCTGTTGGTTGCATGGGGTCCCCAAGAGGGCTTTGGGCACGTTTCCCTTATCTTGACCGTCGCTTGCTGGTCCTGGGTATCCCTCAGTGGATTTTGGTTTTGGCCCTGGGAAATTGCCCAATATTGGATGAATGGGGAAGAGGAGGGATCGCATCGCATGCAGAGGGGAAGCATCCTACAGCCCCTAGTTACGCTGTCTATATTAACTAAGCTAGTTGGGCTGGGCTGAGGCTTGGGATTCTCCTGACTCATCCTCCTGAAAGTGCGTGCTGCACCTGCAGGTCTGGCTTCTCTGCTTTGTCTGTAGGGAAGGCATGGAACAAATGGGTAATTTCTACTCTGAAGTGCTGAGTTTTTTCCCCTAATACAGTTTATTTTTAGTTTTGTTCTTTTTTTCTTTTAGAGAGTTACTGTTGGGTGACATGGAAACCAGAGAAACCTTGTCTCGTAAAGTTATTGCTGCTACATAAAATTTGGATAGCCAGCAGAAGAGTGCTTTAGGGGTTGATTCTGCATCCTAATTTTTTTTTGTTTTTGAGACAGGGTCTTGCTCTGTGGTCCAGGCTGGTCCTGAATTCACTTCAGAGCCTAGGATGGCTTTGGACTCAAGGCAATCCTCCTGTCTCAGCCTCCCGAGTGCTGGGATTACAGGCGTGTGCCACCAGGCCCAGTTTATATGGTGCTGGGAATTCGAACTCAGGTACTTAGCTCTTGGCTTAGCACTTGCTCAAGCGCTTTAACCGCTGAGCCATTCCTCCAGCCCTCTGTGCATCCTAATTTTAAGGATAAGAAAACCGAAGCCAAGTGAGGAATAGCAGTCCATTGGGCATTAGGTGATGGTGAAGGAGTCAGGGCCACACTGAGCACTTTCCTATGAGGCCCCATTAGGCTAGTTCCCTTGCCTGGTGTGAAAGGCTGCGGGGCAGGGACAGGGGAGGGGACCCATGTTGGGAGAGAGCGGGGGTCTCTGCCCAAACCCCGGCCCAACTGCCTCCTGGCTGCTCCTGAGGAAGGACTGTCACCTCTGTGAGCCGGCTTCCTCACTGGTAATGGGGTTAGGCTAATGCCTTCCATACCTGCCTGGCAGGGCTGTTATTAGAATCAGATGTGAGATGCGGTGCCAGAGATGACTTTAAAGTGGAGATGGCTGCTTGCCTAGCTTCGTCACCTACTAATTTCTTGTCATTTTTGATAAAGTTACTTAATTTCTGTGAGCATAGTTTTTTTTGTTGTTGTTGTTTTGTTTCTTGAGATAGGGTCTCTCTTTATAGTCCTGGCTGGTCCTGGGCTCACTACGTAACTCAGGCTAGACTAGAGCTCAGGGCGACCCTCCTCCTGCCTCAGCTTCCTGAGTGCTGGGATTGCTGGTGTTCACCACCGTGCCTGGTTTATGTGGTGCTGGCCTAGTGCTTGCTAGGCAACTGCTCTAACTGCTGAATTAACCCCCAGC
This sequence comes from Ctenodactylus gundi, assembly GCA_004027205.1. Lineage (NCBI taxonomy): Eukaryota > Metazoa > Chordata > Mammalia > Rodentia > Ctenodactylidae > Ctenodactylus > Ctenodactylus gundi. The sequence continues at coordinate 19,698 of PVKB01003716.1, forward strand.
CTCTAGCACAGTTTTTCACTTTGGAAAATTGGGATGATAATAGTTCCCTTTTATGGTGGTTTTGAGGATAACGGTGTAAGTTAGTACAGGGGAGATAATTTTTATTTTTCTTCTTATTACTAGGGTCATGGCTGAGGCCCCTGTAAACAAAAGATAGCTTAACAAGAGAATAAATTACAGGTTTATTTAAGTAATTTTGTATGAATGGGACCTTCAGGAGGAAATGAAGACCCAAAGAAACAGGTAAATCCGTGACTTCCGTGCCTAGCTCTGGTGAGGCGGTGGTGTCCTGGGGAAGTGTGCTGGGCACAAGGAGGCCCTCCAGTGCAGCTCCGTTGGGGGCCCTACAGTACCTCTTTGTTCAGGTTCTCCTGGGGCCCTGTGTCTTCGGTCAGAAAGATGCTCCTGGCCTCTGTGTGTGAGGAGGGCATCCCCTGCATGAGGATGTCGGGTCTGCCCCAGGGAGAAGACATGGGAGACATGTGGAAACTTGCATGTCTGTTTTTGGTGCCATATGCTCAGGTTCATGTCTTATGAACCAGCCTGAAAGGAGTCAGAGAGGTGCCTGGCACATAATATATGTTCAATCAACTTGAGATCTTCTCAAAACCTTTTTCTCAGAACTGTCCCTCTAAAGTCTTACAGATGGCAAAACTTGTTCTTCGGGAGCTTTATTTTCTGTGGTGCTGGGGACTAAGCCCAAGGCTGAGCCACACTAAGCCAGCGTCCCTCCCCTGAGCCGCACACCCAGCTTGCTCAGCACCATACTGTGGAGTTCACTCTGGAGAGTGCGAGTGGGCTTTGCTGTTAGGTCTCTGATCCAAATGCTGGTAGCCCAGAGTCAGGTCTGTTGTGACCCCCCAGAAGGGCCTCTAGAGAGGGCTGTTCTGTGGTAAATGCACTGAAAAAATGGGCAAGAAGTTGGGTAGCTGGGAAATGGGAGATGGGGCCGGGAAGCAGGAAGCGAGGTGCTCCTCTGGCCACCCCCCCACGCCCTTAGTGGCAAGGTCTTTTCACGATAGTCTCAGCCTCTGAGACTACAGATGCCTCGTGCCTTTGACCCCTGCTGCCCCTAGCTGTGGATATGCCAGTACAGGTTCACTGAGGGGATGCTGGCCCAAAGTAGAGTGACCAAATTTCCTAGAGTCCCTCAGCGCCTGGTGGCTCTTGACCTCACCTGGTGCCGAAATGTCTGTGCTGATCAGGCGTCTGCAGTCTTGACCCGATATGGCAGGACTTCAGGCTTTGCTCTGTCTTTAGGCTTTGCTCCGATGCTGGCGTCCCACTGCTGTCCAGGGTTAGGACCATGGCTGCTTCTTAGAGCCATGGTCACTGCCAGGGGGAGGAGGTATGCTGCCTGGTTCCTCTGTTTTTAACATTGTGTAGGGTTTGTGATCTAATACATGAAAGCTGAGGAACATGAGATCTGTAAGATCCTCAGAGCGGCCAAGATGGTGGGAACACAATGTGGAGATGGTATCTCTTCCTCTCAGTCCTCCCAGAAGGTGACCTCACATGAGCCAGTAACTCAGTAAACACATGTGGATACTGTGGAATTGCACATTCTGTTGAGTGCTTTAAATATATCAGCAACTCCCAGGGGTACTGTGGGTTCCACTCATGATCCCACCCTTGATTTTGTAGCCATGGAGTCTGAGTTGAGCTTGTAAAGTAGTAAAGGGTAGATCTGGAACTTGAGCTCAGGTCATTTTTTTTTTTTTTTTTTGAGACAGCCTCTGTAGCCCAGGCTGGTCCTGAACTCACTATGGAGCCCAGGCTAGCCTTGAACTCAAGGCAGTTCTCCTGCTCAGTCTCCCAAGTGCTGGGATTATAGACATGCACTGCCATAACGGGCTCATGTAGTGCTGAGGAATTGAACTCAGGGCCTTGCACATGCTAGGCAAGTGCTTTAGCTGCTGTGCCATTCCCCTCCAGCCCTGAACCCAGGTCTTTATGACCAAAAGATCATCAGCAGTTACCCTGCCTCTCAGCCTGACTGGTGAGGACCTCCTGCACAGCAGAGATTCTGTTTGGCTCATACCTCTGTCCCCTGTTCTTGGCTTATTCATTGGATGTTTTAGACATTAGGGAGTCGTAGGCGCAAAAAAACTGTGTCCTTGAGCTGAGGATATTGAAATTGTTTCCTCACCTCCGTAGCCTAGGGAAGCCCAGTCTTCAAGGCAAGTTTTTCTGTAATCCGTGGGATCAAAAAGAAAAGCAGTATTCACCACAGGAAACCAAAAGGATGATGCAAATGTGATTATGCTTTAAAAATCTTAAGCAAGCATGATGTCACATGGATGTCATCCGAGCTACTTGGGACGCTGAGCTGGAGAGTTGCAGAGTCCCAGAGGTTCCAGCCCTCCAGGACAGCATCGTGAAACCCTGTCTGGAAAAAAGAAAAAGAGAGAGCCAGGTGTAGTGGTGCATGCCTGTACCACTAGGAACAGGGAGGCTGCAGCAGGAACATCACAAGTTTGAGCACAACTTGGGCACTTTGTTACTTAGTGAGACCCTGTCTCAAAGCAGAAAATAAAAAACGGCTGCAGATATGGGTCAGTATGAAGGCCTGGAGTTCAATTCCTGGTAACTCCCCCCCCCCCCCCCCCCCACACACACACACGAGAAAGAAAAAGCAAAAAGGGATGGGGATGTGGCTCAGGGGTGGAGCATGTGCTGGGCACAAGCAAGGCCATGGGTTCGATCTCCAGCACCACCCATAAGCAAACAAACAAACAAAAAAAACGTTTCTTTGGGAAAATGGCATCTCCTTGTTGTTTATCTTGAGGACAGGAGATACTCTAAGCCAAGAGCCTGCCTGTCTGTAAAGAGTTTGTGCTCTGGGGCTTCTTGCTCTGTTCCCTCTCTGGGCTTCGTTTCTCCTCTTAAGTGATGGATTGCTGACTGAATGGTCTGTTTGGCCTCTGATAACTCAGATATTTACCCTCAGTGCCCAAGGTAAATTTTTCTATGGTACATGGGGTCCAAAGGGAAGCAATATTCATCCTAGAGAACCCAAAAGGTAACTAACAAAAAACTACTTTAGAGATCTTTAAAGATCTTAGCTGGGCACGGTGTCGTGGCTGTCGTCTCAGCTCCTCAGAGGCTGAGGCTGGAGGACCGCTGGGCCCCAGGAGGGTAGTGTCTTGCCCCGCGTCCACACCTTCACTTTCTCTGTTAACATGGCCGCACTTAGTTGAGGTTGCAAATGTTCTCTATCCCTGTCTCCTCTACTCTGCTGTCCACTTTCCTTCAAAGTCTCTTCTGTGCTTTAGTCTTTTAAAATCGCTTTTCTGATCATGTGAAGTGGTACATGTCTGTAACCCCAACACTCTGGGAGGCTGAGGCAGAAGATTGCAAGCTTGAGATGAGCCTGAGCCATGTAGTGACTTAGTGAGACCCTGTCTTGGGGAAAAAAAAAAAAGGTCTTGGGCTTGATCCCCAGTATCAACGTATCCCAGCTCCTCACCCCCCGCCAGAAATAACACAAAAAAACGCAAGCTTTTTGCTGGGGCCAGGGTTTCCTTCTGAGGTTGGGTGGAATTGTGCAAGGCCTCAGGAAGCATTGGAGCACCTTCCTCAAACCTGGTTGCGAGCAAGGCCTGCGAGCTAAGTCTACCCAGAGAGGAAGTGGAACTGTGGGCTTCTCGGCCAGGGTGGGTGTTACTCTCTGAGCTCTAGAGCAGTGGTACCACTCACAGAAGGGGCATAGCCTTCTAAGTTACTGGCAGCATTACTAAGCAGTGTGACTTGTGTTGTACTGCATGACAATCATTTGTTGATATACCCTAGATTTCCCTCAGCACCTCCTCAAAAGAGTCAGTCCTTCCCAGGAGAGCAGTGCGCATCCTTCCCCAGTTGACCAGGGGAGTGGAATCAGACCTTCTGGTGCCTGGCTTGTGATTGTTGTGTCTTAAAAAATTGCCCTGACCACCTTGAGTCAATAATGCTTAGTGAAATGGACCAAACACAAAAGACTGACTATAGACAAGGGTTCCTCTTATGAAATTCCCAAAAATATTGTCCTAAAAAGGCCCAACACAGGAGACGGGGTGGATGGAGGGGCAGTGGGCTGCTAGGAAGGTGATGAATCTCTGAAAATGGGAACGGATATAGGGCAAGGTAAGAAGGAAGGAGAAAGGCCCACATCGGGGTAGATGGTCATTGTCTTCCCAAGCCATGTGCTTCTAACATGTTACAGAATTTGGAATTCATGTACATATTTAAAAAAAGGAATTGCCCTGAAATCCTTAATGCCACAAGTGTCACTGTAGGCAATCCTATAACTGGTGTTTAAAAATGAGTCTGTTTTGGGGCTGGAGGAATGGCTCAGTGTTTAAAGTACTTGCCTAACAAGTGGTAAGTCAAGCACGAATACCCAAGTTCAGTTCTCTAGCACCACATAAGCTGAACGTACTGGCGCATGCCTATAATCCTAGCACTCAGGAGGCTGAGACACGATTCCCGTGAGTCCAAGGTCAGCCTGAGCTTCATCATGAGTTCAGGACTAGCCTGGGAGAGCCTCTGAAACCTTTGCTTGCAATCTCTGCTGTCTTTGTGACCAGGCTTTGGTGACTTGTGTTTTCTGAGCTGTGGAATCAGCCCCTGGGTGTGGGCCTCTTGTCCCAGTAGCGTCAGTGCTCACCTAGGAGAGCCAAACCCAGGACTTCGCAGAGCTGGAAATGGTGGCCAAAGCCCAGACCTCTAGCTGGGCTGCAGCCCTGACCCATGCTGTGTGGTATGGACTGCTGATTCATCCTGTATTTGTGTTTTATTTGCAGTACTGAGCCCAGGGTCCTAACCCTTCCCATTGAGCTACGTCCCCAGCCCTTTTTATTTTGATATAAGATCTCCTCACTGAGTTGCCTAGGCTGGCTGCATGTTGAGTTTGTAGTCTTTCTGTCTTAGCCCTGGCGTAGCTGGGGTTATATGCATGTCCTGCCCCGTCCATTCTAATATATATATACTTTTGAGGCAGGATTTTGCTATGTAGCCCAGGCTGGTCCTGAATTCACTGTGTAACCCAGGCTGTTTTTGAGCACATGAAAATCCTCTTTCCTCAGCCTCCCAAGTGCTGGGATCACAGGCATGTGCCACTACCACACCAGCTTATGTGTTCAGGGAAATTGAACTAAAAAATTTGCTAAGCAAGTGCTTGAACTGCTGAGCGATGTCCCTCAGCCCCTGGATAGTTGTTGAGCCTGCAATCCCAGCACTCTGGGAGTCTAAGGCCAGAGGATCACAAGTTTAAATCCAGTCGGGGCAATTTAGCAACTTAACAAGACCCTGTTTCAAAACAAAGAGGCTGGGAATGTAGCTCAGTGTAAAAAAAAAAAAAAAAGTGTTGACCTATCTGACCTCCTGCTGACCCTCACGGTTCCCTCACTGCGGGGGTGGGGATGGGGTGGAGGGTGGGGTGGGGTGGGGGGTGGGGGGTGTTATGCCTTTTCTGTGCTTGCGGGGGAACCCGGAGAGATGTGGCGTTTGCTTGCTTATTGACTGATTGGTTGATCGAGGCAGGGTCTCCCTTTGTAGTTCGCACTGGTGCTGAACTCACTGTGTAGCCCAGGCTGGCCTTGGACACACGGCAGTCCTCCTGCCTCAGCCTTCTGAGTGCTGGCATGACAGGTGTGGCTTAGTGGCGTGGGGGCGTCTGACCAGGGCCTGCGCTGCTAGACAAGTGTTCTAACTGCTGTTTTAGTCCCTGTAGCCCTGGCATATGTGTTTTTCATCTACCAACTTAGACTAGCAGTTTTACAGAAAGCGGAGACGGAAAGCTGAACTTGCATTTAAATCAGAAGTTGCAGAAGCTGTATCCTGAGAGTGAATGAAGGGGCAGGCGGTACAGTTGCTCCCCCAGAGGTGCTCTGGGAGAGGAGAGCAGCCAGGAGAGATGCTGCCCTTGGTCACTGTCCAGCCGCAAAGGTGATGCACACCACTCCTGCTGCATTCTTCCGATTCTGTGGACCAGCCCTTCCTGATGGGAGAGGGTCGTGCAAGGACACAGACCCCAGGAGGCAGTGTCCTTTGGTTATTGTCTTGGAAGCTGGCCACCCACATCAGTTACGTGTGTGTGTGCGTGTGTGTTTGTGTGTGTGTGTGTGTGTTATCTTTTTGGTTTTGATTTTGAAACAGGATCTCAGTGAATTGCTAAGTTGCCCAGGATGGTGTTAAGTTTGGAGTCCTTCTGTCTCAACCTCCTGAAGTGCTGGACCCTTACAAGCCCGGACCCATAAGCTGGGGCACACACTACTTATGAAGGAGCTCATTTTAATGAGTGAGTTCTAATTCTGTTTCCGCGTTCTAGGCCCCCAGACTTGGAGAGAATTCCCATATGGCTTCCAGGGAGCGGGAATCCTTTCGAAGCCTCTTGGGTCTCGTTTTTCTGCTGGCCATCTTCCTAAGTTAGTAACGCAACCATGTCTGTTTCTATAGACAACCAGACACACATTTGTGAGGATTGGGCAGCAGAGGGTTTTGTGCTGTCGAGTCCTGCCTGATGACATTGTCCCACACGTCTGAGCATTTTGACTTTTGCCTGTAGAAAAACTGAACTGAGGGAAGCAACCACACATGCCTGCAACACTCAGTGCTTTAAAAGCCCTGTCCATTCGTTTCTCTGTGGCCAGTTTCCAAGGAGGTAGGGAAGGAGATGGGAGATTGACTGGCCTTGAGCCAGCGTTCTAGTGTATTGGCTTGGTATCCTGCCTGTGGCACCTGACTGTAGCATTTTGACTACGGTGTTCTGACTTGGCGTTGACTGTAGTGTTGTGGTTGTGCCATTCTGATTGTGGCTGGCATTCTGACTGCAGTATTGCAAGCCATGTTCTCTCCCTCAAGTTTCCTCAAATAAAGCATGGGGTAATTAGACTACAAGACCCTCCCAGGTACAGGGAGAGATGGGGAAGTGGAAAGAGATAGAGGAAGTGGGTTTACCTGCCTCTATTTCAACTGGAACAAACCTACTTTTTAAAAATATTTTTTAAAAATTTTCATTTATTTATTTTTTCGAGACAGGGTCTCACTCTGTAGCCCAGGCTGGCCCTGGACTCACAGCAATCCTCCTCTTTCAGCCTCCTGAGTGCTGGGATTACAGGCATGCACCACCACTCCCAGCTTATGTGGTGCTGGAGAATCGAACTTAGGTACTTAGTGCTTGGTTTAGCACTTACTGGGCAAGTGCTTTGACCGCTAAGACATTCCTCCAGCCCCTTAAACCTGCATTTTAATCTTTTTAAATATTGGTGTTAGAGTGAGATTTGACTGGAAAAAGATCTTAAGGCTTTTTTAAAAAGCTAATGTCTGGAATGAGTGATTTGAAATCTTAAAGACATCTCGGTAGAAAGAAAGTATCTTTTTTTTTTTCTTTTCAGACATAGTTTCACTTTTTAGTCCAGGCTGGGCCTGAACTCAGTATGGAGCCCAGGCTGTCCTTGAACCACAGCAATTCTCCTGCCTCAGCCTCCCAATTACAGGCATGTGCTGCCGTGCCAGGTTTGTGCGATGCTAGGGAAGCAAACTCAGGCCCTGTGCTTTGCTAGGCAGGCTCTCTAACTGCTGTGCTGTGCCTGAAGCCCTGTTTGTGTGTTTTTGGTATAGCCAGAGGTGAGAGCTGCTTGTTCAAGTATAGGTAAGATACAGAGGGGTGGACCACATGTCTCCTAGGAAACCTGACTCTCCCAACCCCATTTTTGTTTTAGGTTTTTTATAGCAGCATCGACAGAGGTGGGCGTTAGTCGTTAATGGCTGTGTCTCCTGCTCCTGGAGTGGCTCATTTAGTAGTCCAGGTCCAGGTGTGGGGCGTGCCAGCTCCCCTGGAAAGTCAGCAGGGCTGCTGGATTTCAGCAGGGATGCGGTTCAGAGCCGACCTGCACCTCCAGGACACTTTCTGTGGCCTGCTGTCCGGTACTGGCGCAGGTGGGGATCCAGGTGGGCCTGGGTAGTGCTGCAGGTGGCTTGTACCATTAGATCCTGGCTAAGAAGGTCTTTGCCTGCAGAGTGGAGCTCACCTCCAGCCATTTTTCCCATCTTCTCTGGCTTTTCTTACTTTCCAGGGAAATATTCCATTTTGGAATAGAAGCCTAGAGATCCTTGGTTTGATGGAAGGAGGACTGGATTCAGCTTGAGGAGAGCTGGATCAGCTGCCCGGGCCTCTCCTTACCTCTGTGACCTTGGGCAGATTTTTCAACGTTTCTCAGTTTGTTTCTTTATTTGTAAAGTAGGATTGCTTTGAAGACTAGAGATAGTGGGTGTGTGTTGAGCAAGTTAAGCACTGTCAGTGCTTACTTTGTATGAAGTATTTATTTTGATTTGTGTATCCAGTTTGTGTGTGTGTGTGTGTGTGTGTGTGTGTGTGTGTGTGTGGTCCAGGCTGGTCTCAGACTCACAGCAAGCCTCTTGCCTTAGCCTCCCAAGTTCTGGGGTAACAGATGTACACTACTACACTCAGTCCAGTTTTATGTGGTGCTGGGGAATTGAACCCAGGACCATACAAATTAGGCAAGGGGTCTAACCAGTGAGCGATACCCCTAGCCCCTGGTTCTTATATTTGGAATATATGCTCATTAAAAAATTTTAAGAAGAGGTTGGAAGTAGAGCACAGTGGTTAGAGTGCTTGCCTAACAAGCACAAGGCCCTGAATTTGATTCCCCAGCACCACATAAACTGGGTGTGGTAGAATACACCTGTAATCCCAGCAGTTGGGACACTGAGGCAGGAGGACTGCCATGAGTTCAGAGCCAGCCTCTTGTCAAGGGTGTTGGACGTGTCCTGTGCCCCATGATTAAATTCCCTTGCAAGATTCCCACTGGGCTGTTCCCGACATCTGTTTGCATCTCCCAGAGGGAGAAATCTCCCCTGCTAATGGCAGTCATTTTCAGTCATTTTCGTGGCTGGGAATTTTGGCTCTTAAAACTAAAATTTTCCTGAACCTGATGACATAGGCCCGTAATCTCAGCATTCTGGGAGGCAGAGGCAGGAGGACCACAAGTTCAAGCCCAGCCAGGGCATCTTAGCAACTTGGTGAGACCCTGGCTAGAAGTCAAAAAAACCAAAACATAGGTGGAGGCCTGAGCTTAATCTCGAGTTCCACGAAAACAAAACAAAACAAAATAAAAGCTGAAATCAGCGCACCAAGAAGCTCTTAGCTGCCGTTGGGCTCCAGGGGAACACTGAGTGCTGTTACCTGTCTCGTGGCTTTGGGTGCGCTGCTTGTGGTCTGTGTGTGGCTGCTCAGGGTGGGTCCATTGTGGCACACTCAGGTTAGTTCTGTTGGTTCTGCTGGGCTCTGCCTGAGTGTGGACTGGAGTCCTTCCTCAGGACACTAACCGCTTCCCTCCCCTGAAGCTGTGGAGAGCATACGCATCTGTCCCCGGCTCAGCGGTGGACTAGGCTCAGCCCAGTACCCCGGTGCTTCTCCGTCCTGCCTATCACAAGCATGGTGTCTTAATTACTTTGCTGTCGCTGTGACTCCATACCCGACAGGCACAACCTAGGAAAGACTTATTGTAGCTTACAATTTCAGAAGGTCTCAGTCTGTCGATGCGTGGGGTGGCTGGAAAATGGTGGGATCACATGGCAGGGCCACAGCCAGAACTATAGCTGCCCAGGAGACAGAGGTCTGCACAGCATGGTGGAGCAGAGAGACTGGGAGAAGGGTGGAGCCAGCACGCCCACCAAGTCAAGCCCCAAGCACCCGCCCCTTCCAGCCAGGCCCCACCTCCCTCCCTGTACAGTATCCGTAGGAACATGAGGCTTTGGGGGACACTCCAGATCCAAACCGCGACACACAGTGAGGTCCTTACGTGGTTTCCTTCTTGACTGTGTGGCGGCATGTCACAGCGTTGGCAGGCAGGGTGGTGGCTCCCTTCTCAGTTCTGTGTCACAGGTGCAGTGAGGCCCCTCCATTCTGTGTGGTGGTTTGTCAGAGGCACAGCCGTGAACAGGGGGCCCGGTGCTGCCGTCCTCTTCCCTGTTCTGGCTCTGAAAGGGCAGCTCCAGGGGACAAAGCTGCAGATACGAGCCACCAAGATGAATGCACGTGCGACTGGAAAACCCCCTGCTCTTCTGGGGCTTGTAGTCACTCAGGAAACTGAGGCTGGGGCGGCTGAAGTGATGGGTGTCAGGGCTTTGGCAGCCACTTCTGCCTCCAGCAAGAGGAACTGATGAGATAGACACCTAGACACTTAGTTCTGAAACCTCAGCTCCATCCGTATGTCTTTGTAGGTAACTGGTTTTTCTTAAAATTATTATTTTTTTCCATGTAGCTGTTGAATTTATCAGGAGCCATGAGCTATTAGGACCATGATTTTTTTAGGCTGCTGAGTCCTGGAGAAGTAAAATCATGTGCTCAAGGCCACAGACAGGTGGTCTGTGATGGAACCAGGAGAGGACTCTGGTCTGCTGGCCCCACGTCCTATGTGTCTTCTCACAGATGTCTCTTAGAGCTGTGTCATGTAGCCTGTGCATGCTGAGGGTTCTATTGGGAGTGGCAGAGTTTGTTAAAATATATGTACATTTCAGCTGAGCATGGTGGTATAGGCCTGTAATCTCGGCATGGTGGGATGCTGAGGGAGGAGAATCACAAATTCAAGCTCTGCCTGGGCAACTTAGTGACTTGCAAGACCCTGTCTCAAAACTCAAAAATAAAAATGGGCTAGGGAATGGAGCTTATGTGAAGACTTTGGGCTTGATCCCTGGTGCCACAACAAATCAAAACAAAAGCAACAAAATTTCAGCTGGAAGATTCCACACTCTCTGCTTTACAAGAGAAGGTGAAGGATTCCATTCACAAATATTCATGGGATACTTCTGGCTGTTTTGGAGGTAAACATTTCAGCATTTAAGTAAAATGATGCTTCCCTAGCTCATTCTTCCCTCTGCCAAAATAGGGAAATTCCTATCCAGACACAGTTCGGAAATCCACACTTTTTCAGCTTCCTGACCCTGGGCCCCTGCTTGTGACCTCATTCTAGGACCTCTTGGATGATACTCTGCGCGGATGGCACTCCTAGGCGGATGGCAGTCCGGGCAGATGGCGCTCACATGCGATGGCACTCACGGGCAGGGTGGGGGGGAGAACGCAGGCATTTGATTCAGTCTGCGGGCCTGAGGCCCGGCCTGCTTGTGGGTTAGACATGGGATGGGTCAGGATACCAGGCGCACAGTTCCTGGAATGTTGGTGCTGTACTTGCTGGCTGTGTTTATCTTCACTCAGGCCTCATCTTCCCTTTGACTCAGGAATTTCCTTTAAGGGCAGTACTGTTTTTAAACACTTAAGTCATAACCTTAATTTTTATTATTTTCTTTGCCGGTACTGAGGATTGAACACAGGACCTTTACTCCGAGCTGTATGTCGACCCTTTTTATTATTCGACAGGGTCTCACTAAGTTGCTAAGTTGTCCAGGCTGGGCTCAAAATTGTGACTCTCTTGCATCAAACTCCTGTGGTGCTGGGATTGCAGGCCTGTGCCACCAGGCCCTATGAGATGTAGATTTAAAATGATAGGATGTTGGGCTGGAGGAATAGCTCTGCCGTTAAAGTGCTTGCCTAGCAAACAGTAAGTCAAGCACTATGTACTCAAGTTCGATTCCCCAGCACCACATAAGCCAGGCGTGGTAGCACATGCCTGTAATCCCAGCATTCGGGAGGCTGAAACAGGAGGATTGCCATGAGTCCAAGACCAGCCTGGGCTCCATAGTGAGTTCAGGACCAGCCTGGGTTACAGAGTGAGACACTGTCTCAAAAAAAAAAAAAAAAAAAAGGAAAGAAAGAAAAATTAAAATAATAGGGTGGGCCTGGAGGAATGACACAGCGGTTAAAATGTTTGCTTTGCAAGCACAAGGCCTTGAACGAGACTCATCTCAAAAAATAAAATAAAATGATAGGGTGGCTCAGAGTTTTTAAAAAGTCGAGTAGAATCCACCAGAGAAAATACACTACATATTATGTATAGCGGGAAGGAAGATTGCTTTGTGAAACTTTTGTTGCAGTTCTATGTTCATTGAGGTGTTTGTGTGCGTGCATGCATACTCATGTGTGGGCGCTAGGCCTCAGTGCGAGATTCTTCCTTACTGTTGGTGCTAGTGAAAGCAGTTTAAGAAACCCTGCTGCAGGGAAAAGACTTTCTGATATTTACATCCACTATTCCCAGGACCTCTCACAGTGTCTGGGGCAGATCTTCCAGTGGATGTATAGTCTGGAGCTAATGGATTCAGAACAAGTGCAAAACACATCGCAAGAAGGGAGAAAGTGTCTTTAGAAAGTTTGGTATTCGAGGGCTGAAGGAATAGTTCAGCAGCGAAAGTGCTTGCCCAGCAAGCCTGTAAGGCCCTGAGTTTGAATCCTTAGCACCACATGCACTGGGTGTGGTGGCCCATGGCCTGTAATTCCAGTATTCATGAAGCTGAGGTATAAGAATTGCTGTGAGTTTGAGGCCAACTTGGGCTACACAGTGAATTCAAGACCTACCTGGACTCAAAGGCAAGACTGTTTCAAAATGAAAAAAGAAAGAAAGTTTAGTAGTCAAGTACCTAACTCGTCTCTAGAACACTTCCCTACCTTTAATTTAAACTGTGGTTACTCAGCTGGATTTTGGTGAAACACTGGTGCACCATTGTTTGCGGGAGCATCCGCGTCTTTGATTTGGCCGGAGCGTCGGTGTCTGGCTTCAGTACACCCTTTGGTGATAGCTGGAGTAGGTACACCGAGAGACTCTCTGAGCTGCAGAAACCAGTCTGTTTGCTAACTCCAAACACAACATTTCTTTTTCAGTGTTCTTCTGTTATATGTTTTTGTTTGTTTTTATGTTTTTAAGAGGTCTCACTATTCTGCCCAGTTTGGCCTTGATTGAATGCATGGGCTCACATGATCTTCCTGCCTCAGCCTCTTGAGTAGCTGGGACTGCAGTCACATGCTGCTGCACTGGTTCCTCCAGTGCTCAGTTGTTTTCTTACTTTGCCCTAATGTCCTGTACTAACCTTCCACATGGCTGAGATAGCCAAAACCCTACTGCCGTAAAGTCTGATTTACCACCCCCCCGTCACCCCCGTGATGAGCGCTCCCTCCCTGGTTCCTTCCTGATGTCAGAGCATCTCACCACGTGCAGGAGAGCCAGCTAGGGGCCTCGGCCCTGTGGGGTGGAAGGTGTGATCCCCGACTCTAGGAAGCTGAAGCAAGAGGATCACAAGTTCCAGCCTGGGCAGCTTGGTGAGATCCTGCCTCAGAAATCAAAAACAAAGATGGGCTGGGGTGAAGCTGAGTGCGAAGGCCCTGGACTCAAACTCCAGCGCCACCACCAAAAAAAGAGAAAATTACACTTGCAGGATGAAGGATTTGGAAGACGAGAGAAAGCATATATGAGAATTGTATGTTAACTATCTTTAAGTAAAGAAATATTATAAAATATCATCTTTTAATATTTGAAATACCCCAGACCCTCAATTTGTAAGTTTTAAGAGGAAAGAAAGGTTCAGACTATATTTCTGTCACTACATAACAGCCTTACAAGTGCATCTATAAGTCCAAACTGTTGCCTACAAAATGTCATACTTTAAAAAGAAATGAAAGAAACCATTTCCAGTGAATATAAAAGTTTTTATTAAAGATAAAACATACTATGCCGCAGCTTATTAGTTGAGCGGTGTGTTAGTCTAGAAATACAAGCCGTAAGGCCTCCTGGCCCTCAGGCCTCTACCCGCTTCACTGGCACCGGCCATCCGCCGGCTGGAGACCCAGGAGAGCCAGAGTGACCCTCCGTATGAGCGCAGGGCAGGTGCTGCAGGGCAGTCCAGGCAGGAAAGCAGTGAGCAGAAGGCGTGAGCTCATCTCTCCTTTACCTTGACTCCACCCAGCCCCCGCACTGTTCGAGGGTCCCGACTCACTGCCTGTGTCCCAGGCACCCTCACTGGGACACCAGGGGTCATGTTTCATTGGGCAGTCTGTGGCCTGGGTGGATCAACATGTGAAACTAACCACCCCGGGAGCTTATTTTCATTTGTCTGAAAGGTATGGGAATGATCTCAGCTCTGCTTCTTGTGGTAGACTGATCTAAGGCTCACCTCTGTAATCCTGACCTCCACGAAAACGGGGACAGCAGTTACCTCCGAAGCTCGTTGTGAAGATTCAGTGAGGTGCTGGGCCTGTGGTGCAGGCCCGTCGCCCAGCACTCGGAAGGCTGAGGCAGGAGATACACGAGTTCGAGCCCAACCTGGGCAACTTAGCAACTTAGACCCTGTCTCAAAATCAAAAGAAATAAATAAATAAAAGGCTTAGTGCGAGGGCCCTGGACTTAGTTTTCAGTACCACATGCATATATACACGTGTGCGTGCACACACGTACCCGATTAAAGTTATGACAGTGGCTGGCACAAAAGGAAGCAAGCATTGTCCTGAAATACTGGTCAGAATTAGGTGTGGAGAATGCCTGTGATGTCCTGTCTGGGCCTGGCTATCTAGAAAGCCCTTCCTGTCCTTTTCTCTCCTGTATCCTTTCTCCACATTTTCTCACCATGATACACACAGTCCCTTTTTTCTTCAAAGCCACTTCCTGGGGAGAAAGTCCAAGGCGATGTGTTCCAACTTGCCTCTGGCCCCTCCCTGAGCCCAGTTCCTTCCCATAGGCTGGAAAAGAAAATTAATAACTCTTGCGGTCCAACCCGAGTGGTGCTTTCCAGGTGACTGCCGGCCGGACCTGGGGCCTGGGGAGAGAGCACGGCCAGTATAGCTTGCTAGGTGTAGCTCTGTGAGAGAGAGGCTGAGAGGGGTGCGCGTCGCCCGAGGGACGGGGACCTGGCAAGGTGAGCATGTTGGATATTTGGATTTGGGCCTGCCGGTGGGTGAGGAGGGAGGGCGGCTATGTGTGTGGTCTCTGCTGATGCCAAGAGGAAGTGGGTCTTGGTTTTGAACCCCTGCAGGGGAGGGAGGGAGCCTCCCTGGGATGACTTAGGGCCGGCTCAGGGTAGGAAGGTTTCTGTGCAGGGCGTCCCTGGCTTCCCGCCTGGCCTCCCCTCAGAATTGCTGTTCTTCGACCCCTGGAGGGAAAAATCACTGTTGCTGGAGAATCACAGGTTCGTGTACATGCCTTCTGTGGCAGCTGCCGGAAGGTAGAGCTACTTCTTCCACCGGTGTCATCTCACACCACAGCACTGGCGAGGTGGAGCCTATGCCTTGGAGGATGAGGCCTCATTGAGCCGCCGTAAAAATCCTGCAGGTTAAGCGGTGTTTTCATCAGTTTTACCGGTGAAGAACTTGAGGGAAAGAAAGGTGAAGTGACTGTTTTTGTGAGTATCATTAAGGGCCCCGCCCGGCTTGCCGCAGGCAGAGGTAGGCTCTGATGCTCTGGGGTTTTACAGATGCGGGGTCTGTTGTGTACCTATTTGGCTGCTGAATTTTGGGAGCATACTGGTACTGACCCCCTGATAAAACACATTGGTTGCAGAGTTCCCTTTCCTGCTGTAGCCTCAGAACAACGCTCTGAAGTAGATAGGGTCTTGCCCATTTTATACTCGGAGAGACTGAGACGCAGAGAGAAAGTGCTGATAACCGATGGGCCAGCCGGCTTGGGCTTCTCGCACTGTGTTTCTCAGCCCCGCCGAGCCCTGGCTTGCGAGCGGGGAAGCTCGGTAAGGGTTTCTTCCGAGCAGTGCTCCGCATCGTTGTCTCTCTGGTTTCCACTGCACATCACATGTTGTGATTGCGTCGCAGTCGGCATGTTTCCTTCTTCTGTACCCACCAACTGCGGTAAGCTCCCTCAGCACAAGGGCTGTCCTGCTCTCCACAATGCCCCTGCACAGTGTTGCTTTGTTTGTGAATATTATGAGTCACTGGGCACATGGGTAGGGGACCGAGTGGCAGAGATTGGTTTGCTCAAGAGTGCACAGCAGTTTGGTGGTAGTTCTGTGCGTAGTTGTGATTCTTTGACTTTTCCTGTCCTCGGGCCCAGAATTCTTTGCAGAACTTTGTGCTCCTGGAATGTGCTCAGGCGTGTGACCTGGCCTGCAGCCTTGGGCCCTGTCCCTCGTTTTCCCTTCTTGCCAAGAGTCATGAGCAGCTGTTCTCTTCCCCTTCCCATCGTTGGCTCCCACCAAAGATGTTCTCCTGATACGGCTTCCAACCACAAGATAAGTGTCTCCTAGGGACCAGGGAAGCCTCTGTCCCTGCCAGCCCAGAACCCGGCATCCACTCTCTGAACACCCGTTTCCAATTTCAGCTCAGTGTGCTGGGTAAAACAGGAAATCCGAGTCTCAGGGACAAGTGCCATTGCGTGTGAAGGGGGGGTGGTGTCTAAGCCTTTGCTCAGGACAGCGTTTGGAGCTCCCATGTATGGATGTTTCAGCGCTTTCTTATTCTTCATGATCAATTTGAAGATCTGCTCACTTTCCCTTTAGCTGTGGGAAAAAAACATACCATGACGTAAATTAGACGAGTAGCCAGGCCCAGTGACACAGGCCTATAATTCCAGCACTCTGGAAGGTTGAGGTAGGAGCATCCCAAGTTCAAGGCCAGTCTGGGCAACTTTGTGCCTTAACAAGACCATTTCAAAATCAAAAATAAAACAGGCGTGGCTTACTGTGAAGGCCCTGTGCTCCATTCTCCATAACAACCACACACACACACACACACACACACACACACACACACACACACTCTCTCTCTCTCTCTCTCTCTCTCTCTCTCTCACATACACATATTTAGGCGAGGAAAATGACCTCTTTTAGTTCCACTTGCTTTGATCAGTAACACTCTTCACTATTGGCAGGGGAAGAATCTTTCCTGGAGAAACAAGCACTTCTGGTAATCAGCTGCGTAGAAGGCACTTCCTATGTACTTTCTTACCCAATCATGTAGCCACTTTGCAAAAGTAGGAATTACTATTATATTTCTACAAAAGTAAACTCAGGTTCTGTGAGAAGTTCTGGTCATGTAGACAGTGGCAGAACCAGGGTTTGGACCTAGGCTTAACTCTTAGGTTCATTGGTCATTCTTGCTTCTCTCCTGTGTGTTAAGTTTTATTATAATTTACATACAATAGAACACTTTAAGTATTTTGCAGTGTATCATAGCGCAGTACTGTAGGTGCCACAGTCTCGTTTTAGGGCACAGTCTTCCTCCTGCAAAACACCCTTAGCCCTCAGTCTCTGCTCTGTGTCGGCCTTAGCTCATTCGGCCTTTCTTTCTTTCTTTCTTTCTTTCTTTCTTTCTTTCTTTCTTTCTTTCTTTCTTTTATTGTGATACTGGGGATTGAATTCAGGGCCTTCACACTAAGCTACATCCCAGACCTTTTTCTTTTTCTTTTTTTTTCTTTTTTGCTTTGAAACAGGGTCTCTCATTAGTATATGATTTGTGTGTGTGTGTATTCTTTCCTCCTTTGTCTTGAGTTCAAGGCTTAACCATGTTGTAAAACACATTTTCAAAATTTGCCAAATAATATTTCGCATTTTAACTGATTAATATTCTTTTGTATGGAGCTATGTTTATGTCTGCCTACGCAGTTGACTTGGTTGATGAGCAATGCCCTGTTGTCCGCCCATACCACAGTCTGTCCCCCTGCTCATTGGTTGATGGGTGTGGGGGTGTTTCTGCTTTCTGACCACCATGACTCACACTACTCTGAAGACATTTATGTCTGATTTAATGTGGCTGTGCACTGTCATTTGCCTTAATAATGTGACATGGAATCGCTGGACTGTATGCTGACTGTCCCTCCTTTTAAAGAACTTCCAGAGTGTTTTCAAGGGGCTGCACCATTTCATAGCCTGTGTCAGTCTCACCACATGCACATCAGAAAGTTGGACGGGGATGGTTGGACCCCTGGCTTTGGGGCGCTCCCTCCTTGATCCCTCTGAAGAGGGCTCCGTAGATTGCTACCCTCTCCTGGCTCATGGCAGAGTAAGATGCTTCCATTCTGGCTTACCCTCTCTGACTGCGGAGATAGTCTGTCTCCTGTATCTTCCCGGGTTCTGGCAAAGGGATAACCCTGGAGAAGGCCAAGTCTCCAGTAGGAGGGAGGAGGGCCCAGGTGGAGGTAGGGGACAAGCTTAGGGCTCTTCTGCGTCCCTGTCGCTCAGCCTGGGCTGATCTCTGCATTCTGTTCCTGCCTCAACTGCGCGGTCTGTCAAGTCAGAGTGTAACACTTCTCTGTAATCATGCAAGGCTGTGCAAGGTATAATGATACCCTGGGTGCATACAGAGCTCTGAGTTATTGGCAAAAGGCTGGAGTTGCCAGTAATGGAGCAAGAGTTGTAACAAATAAGGCAAGAATAAGTAACAGAGCAAATTATTGTTACTGTGAATACTAGCTAAGTCAGACTTACACTTTAGGCCTCTGCTCTGTTCTTGGGACTTCTGATAGGGCCTTCAGTCACCCTTTTTTCAGGACGTCACAATGGTTACTCCTCCCACTTGATAGTTGAGAGCTTCCAGTCTGGAGACATTAAACAACCAGCCAAGGGGCAGAGGCAGGAACCAAAACTGGACCTAACTCAGGTCTGTATTCTTTCTCTTATATTTTGCTCACTTTGGTAATGAGGTCTTTTCTCCCCTCTCCCTCCCCTCGTTTTGAAAAGTCTCGATAATGCGAGTCGTGTTGGTCCATTTGAGGAAGGGTAAATTTTGTTCTTGTTGACAGTTCCCAGTTGTTCCCACAGCTAAAGAGGTATGAATGCTGGAGGAGCCATCAGGCAGACACAGGACGGGACCAAGTGGGAACAAGGGCTTTTAGAGTCAGGGCCACTCTGCCTGGGCTGAAGAGTGTTGGGCTTGTCACACTGGGTCTCTAGGAGCCTCTGGGACTGTCTTCTCACGTCCTCCAAATGTTGTCTTGACTAAAAAGCTCGTCACCTTCCCTTTCTCATTCCATAACCCTTGGCACCTCACCATTATCAGATGCATAGGCTTCTTGTTCTTGGAAAACACCTTTCCTTGGCATCCTGTGAACTCTGTGGAGCAGCAGGGATGCTGGACACTGGAGTGCATCCGTGGCCTTCCTGCTAACTCTACTATGTGGTCTGTGGGAAAATGTCATCACACCATCTGAGGGATCCGCGTGACGTCTGCCCCTTGTCCCTATGTTTTCTATAGAGAAGATTATAGTTCAGAACCACACAGTACTTACATTTAGATGTCATAGCTTCCCTTCCTTGGCTTTGACAACCTTGATATTTCTGATAATTACAGACCAATTATTTTGTAGAAGTTTGGATGTCTCAGGTATTTGCAGTGTCATTGCTATTTCTGGTTGTGCACCTTGGGAAGGAGCCAGCACAGAATGAGTGTTGTGTTCTTTTCTTTTTCCAACACTCCCCTGCCACCCCTCCTTCCCTGCCCTGCTTTGTGCAGCCATTCGCCTCCCCTCCCTACCTCTGTCCAGGCCTCCCCATGTTCGTACTGCGTCCTTTCAGATGGGGATGGTTTCCGTTTGTCCTTCTCCTGATGGTACTGAGGGTAGTGTCTGCAGACTTCTGCACTGTGAAGTACTCTTTTTTTCCTTTTGAGACAGGATCTCACTCTGTAGTCCAGGCTTATTCTGAACTCACTATATAGTCCAGGCTGGCCTTGAACTCACAGCAATCTTCCTGCCACAGCCTCCTGAGTGCTGGAATTACAGATGTGTGCCAACACACTCAGCTCATGTGGTGCTGGGAAATCAAACTCAGGGCCTTGTGCTTGCTAGGCAAGTAGCTTAGTCACTGTGCTATTTCTCCAGCCCCCTTCCCCTCCTTAAATTTTTTTAAAAATTTATTTATTTATTTTTCTTTTTTATAAACGCCTGGGCCCAGTAGTGCAGGACTATAATCCCAGTACTCTGAGAGACTGAGATGACAGGATGGCAAGTTCGAGCCCAGCCTGTGCAGTTTAGTGACTTAGTGAGACCCTGTCTGAAACTAAGAAGTAGGCCGGGGATGGAGCTCAGTGTGAAGGCTTGGTTCCCAGTGCCACATCCATCTGTCCGTCCATATGCATTTGTAGAACAGCCCATGATGCTATGGCAGTGCCCCTTTACCTCACCAAGGTTTCTGTTTACCGTTTCTCTGTACGCGGCTGTGCTCTGTTTAGCAGGTGGTAAGCAATGGCTAGGCTGTGTTTTGGCACTCAGATCCTAATTTGGCCCGTAGGATTCCCAGTCAGGGTGGCTTCTGCTTTCCACGCGTCTGTGTTGCTCTTTGAATGCCTCCTTGTTTTCTGGCCCAACAAGATAGTCTAGGTCTGTTGTGCACCTTTTCCTGTGCCAGCCTTTATGAAGTCAGTTCACCAAAGAGCCCTGGTCACTTGCAGTGTTGCACAGTATTTTGAATCCAGGACCTGGCTGCTAGGGACATTCACTGTTACCAGTCGTTTTCTGCCTATGGGCCTGGCCTGTGACGTAGTGAGGAGACGTGGTTTTGTGACGCTCCCAGATGGGTTTGCCCCATGTGTGGGTGTTCCTGTCCTGCGTGGGTTCAGCATCTACGCAGCTCCTCATGCTGAGACTCCAGACCCACACTTGGCTTTTGATGCTGTCCCCCACACCGTGTCCTCCCCCAGGCTGAGTGGTGCCGGACCCCAGGGTCCTTTTCCAGTCCCTCCTCGGCTCCCCCACTCTGGGCTGTCCTCCACAGTTCCCTGGGTCTGCCCAGTCACCTCAGGGACTCACCAGGTTGGGCTCTGGCTGCAATGTCTGGTTGTCTTGTCTGGAGCCCTGGGTCTCTCCCTGTCTGCTGCTGAGCCCTACCCTTGCAGGACTCACCTGGTTGGGCTCTACCCCACCTGGCCTGGCCTGTGGTGCTGTGCTGCTGGGCCCCACCCCTGTGGCTGTCTCTGAACTATCATAGATAGATAAGTTAAGATCTGACCCGAATGTACCTTTCCTGTTATTTTCTTGGTAATTCCTCCATGAACCCAGCACTCCAACTGTGGCTGCTGGTGATTCCTACTACAGGTTGGGCATGCACTACCCAAACATCCAAAATCTGAAAGGTTCCGAAATCCAAAACTTCTGGAGTGCTGAGGAGATACACCCTGACCTCAGGTGATGCATGATAGGTCATAGTCAAGGTAGGAGTTCACTAAAAGCCATCCTCAGGCTGCCTGTGTCAGGCACGTGGGAACAACAGCTGATTCTATGTTTATACCTGGGTCCAGTCCCACTATCTTATCAGGTACATGCACATATTTCATTCTTGAAAAAATTTGACACCCGGAACACCGTGGTATGGAGCATGTCGCTGTGGACCCTCCGCCTGCGCATGAGCGTCTCAGCTCTGCCCTCTTCTGTCGGCACAGCCACTTCTCCCTTCCTGTGCCAGCATCCCTCCCGTGCTCGTGGGTGGCGGGGAGGGGCTGCGCAGAGCTCTGCGGCTCTGTCAGCTCAGCCTGTTTCTTTCTTTGCAAGGAGCGCTTCATCTTTCGTGCTCTGAAGATCAGTGCTTTGCCTCTCCGTTCCGCTGATCTGTCCCCTGCTCCTGGGACGCTGTCTGCGTGGGGTGGATGTGCGGGCCGAGAACAGGACACGTGGAGGAGGCTGGCCTGGTGGGGAAGCCAGGACCACCTCTAGAGCCCTTCATGGGCCCTTGAGACCTTCCAAGTTCTGACCCAGGGGAGGGGTGTAGGCCATCACGCTGCTGGGCCAGAGCTCTTACTGAAATAATAGCCTGCTTACCCTGAGCGCCTTGTTTGTAAGTTCCAAATATGTCATTAACAGCTTTCCCCCCCTAATTTCTCTTGTGAAATTAAAGAATTCATGGCTACAGGCATTTGCATACTTAAAGCTACACATATGCCAGACCCGGGGATACAGGCCTGTAATCCTAGTCTCTGGGAGGCCGAGGAAGGAGGATTGTAAATTCAAGCCCAGTCTAGTCTGGACGGTTTAGCAGCCTGGTGAGATCCTGTCTCAAAGTCCAGAATAAAAAATGGATTAGGGGTGTTGATCTCTAGTACCATTAAAACAGTAAATTAATAAATAAATATTTTTAAAACTGCAAATAATAGCAGTGACATCACCCTACCAAAAAAGCCCAAGGTGTCTGAAGGCTGCACTTTGACAGCATGTGTCACCTGACCATCTGCCACTGGGTCTGTGTGGAGGCAAGGGACCGTGCACAGCCCCCAGGATTCAGCCACGCTCTGGGCTGCGTAGGAGCTGTGTGAGAGAGCTGCAGCCTGAGTTCTTGGTGTAATGCGGGGTTGTTAGGGGAGGGGGAGAAGGAGAAGACGAGCTGTGGCGTCCCCTGCCACCTTCCTCGGCCCCGTCCAGGCAGTGTCTCCAGCCCCCGTTGGCTGGCTCCCTCATCTGTGGCCTGATTTCAAAGCCTGCTGTTCTGTTTCATAATCACGGCAATGTGTGGTAAAAATTGGATGTTCAATTTTGCATTTCCTCTCAAGGTTTTCAGTATAGTTAAAAATAATTTGAAAATTGAGATCAGAGTATTTTCTCACGTGGATGGTCAGTTTTGGCTCCAGGGCAATCAAGTCAAGGTGTGCTGCTCACAAGGCTTGCTCGGGCCTCAGCTTGTCCCTGGAGACAAGTCTGTCCCAGTACCCAGGCGCAGTTCTGTCCCGCGTGCCCGGCTGTGGCGATTACAGAGGGTGGGAAGCCTAGTGTCTTAGAAGACTGCAGCGTATGAAGGGTGGGAAAGGTCTGGGCTTTGACTTGGGCTTGGGCCTTGCTCAGTGTTCAGTCTGGCAAATCCTACGTTCTCAGTGCTTTTCTTCTCACATTTGTAAAGTGAAGATCATGGAGCTGGTTTTGTTTTTGTTTTTTTCAAAAGGGCTGTTGTTATGGGAAAGGATATAGATAGACGCTGACTTTGCCTTTGTCACCATTCACCCAAACGCACCCGATCCCGTGTGTAATTCCCCACAACCCAGACACATCGTCGGCTGTTGGCGCATCCTTCATTCAGCGAGCTTACGAAAGGTGGTATGATTGCTTCCGATTAGTAAATGAGGAAAATCAGTGTTCAGAGGAGTGACGTGACATGCCCGAGGATGAGGACCATGACCCCTGGTCAGGCAGCCCTCGTTCTCAGTCCTGGGCCGCCCTGTACAGGGCCCTCCACAGAAGCCAAGCACCAGAGCTGTGGCCTTGGCTAGCAGTTGGGAAACCCCCTCGGGCTCGCTCCCCATGCCTACCTCACCTTGGTTTGTTTAGTCAGCTGTCAGGGCTGGGTCTGTCCTTCCCTGGAGGATAGTAAAGGATCTTGTTCAGAAGGGGTGGGTGGTGGTGGTGGTGGTGGTGGTGGTGGTGGTGGTGGTGGTGGTGGTGGTGGTGTGTGTGTGTGTGTGTGTGTGTGTGTGTGTGTGTGTGTGTGTTGGAGAAGACGTGGAATGGGAGTGGACCAGGAGGCGCCACTTAGGTGACTTTGGGGTTGAGCTTTGCTTGTGAGGAGAAATCTGAAAGGATTGCATATAAGCATTAAATGTGCCAGGCATGGTGGCACGGGTTTGTAATTAAGCACTTTGGGAGCCTGAGGCAGGAGGGTTGTGAGTTTGGACTCAATTTGGGTAATTTAGTGACTTTGCAAGATCCTGTCTCAAAAACAAATAGGAGGTGAATTTTTCAGTTAAACGCTGGGTGTAGCAAGTAATAAGACATTGCATTCTGCCCCATTCCCTCCGAGTGTGTTACCTGTATCTGCTGGTGATCACTGCTGTCCTGGGCTTCGTGTGTATAAACAACCTGAAACCTTTCATTTTTTCGAAAGGACAAATTATCCTACTATCCTGAGCTTTCTGTTTCAAGGATTTATTGGGGAGCATGAGCGCAGGTGTCTTGGGAATATGCAGCGTTGGGACCTGCGTTCCCAGCCGTCCTTTCCTGCCTGCTCAGTATCTCGAGATCTACTCAGACCTTCTGAGTAAGTGGATGTTCATGCAAGGAGTTCACTGGTGGGTAGAGGCCAGTGGTTAATAGGAATTCAGGTTGCTCACTAGCCTGCATTTTCCTCTTCATTTCCAGCCTGTGTCTTGTTTATATCAATTAGAAGTATATATTTTCATCTGTAAGTAGTGAAAAACCAAACACAATTTGATATGTAGAAATTAATTTTCTTCCCTGAGCTCGGAGGCAGCCAGTTGGTGCCGGCCTGGGCTGTGCCCCACGGCATTGTTAGGAGCCCAAGCACTGGGCGCTTTGGAGCAGCGCGGTCTCTGCCTTCCACCTGTGCAAGATGGCTGCTGCAGCTCCAGTGGACGCTGCATGGAAGCTAGGACTGGCTCTTCTCCTGGGCCCAGGTATTTTATAAGTAAAGCAGCCATTTCCCCAGAAGCTTCCTGGCTAGCACTGTCACTTGGGCACACCAGACTCTAAAGGGAGCCGTAACTTCACCTAAACCTGTTGTGAACTGAAAGTCTTCCAAGTTGCAAGTGCATGTGGTCTGTTATGGTTTGGATCTGGAGTGTGTCCCCGAAGCCTCAGTATTTGGATATAGTATAGAGTACCTATGGAACCAGGTGCTACCAGGTACTGTGAAGAGGTGGGGCCTAGTCAGATGGGGAAGGTTACAGGCGTGTGGTGGATTAGGGGCCTGTAGTGGATTATGGGCATGTGACACAGCACTGGGTACGTGACCTGGAAGGGGCAGGTCACTAGGGCTTGACCCGGAAGGACATACGCTAGTTCTGCCCTTCCTTGCTGACTTGGCTTCCTGTCTTCCATGCCATGAGCAGCTCTTCCTCCAGATACGTCTCTGCCAGGTGCTTCCACCACTGCCAGATGCCCACGAATGGGCTGAGACTTCTGCAACTGTGAACTGAAATAAACCTGTCCTCCCTTAAGTTGTGGGTGTCAGGGATTCTGTCCCAGCAACAAAAAAGTGACTGAGACAGCCACCAAGAGCTGTAGCTCACGATATCTAGCATCCATTATTGACACCTGTGGTCGTGGGGCTGGCTGGGGCCGCAGTGCACTGACACTGCCCAGCGCCATGAGAGCATCACTATTTAATATGCCCCATGGTCCTGGAAACACGGTGGTGACCTGAGTCCCTGTGCCCTCCCCTCCTGCCTTCGGAGGGCACACGGGTGCTTCTGAGGCAGGACGAGAAGGACCCGCTCCTCAGGCTGGCCCTTGCACACATGCTTCCCCGAGGTTCCCTGCGTTTGTTCCTTCACTGGTCTTCCCGGCTCCGGTGCTCCTTCCCTCATCCAGCCATGACTAACCCATGACCTATGCGCACAGAATAGTAAGGCAGAGTCTTTGCCCTAGTGGAGTGTCCTATCAGAGGGGCTGAAACAAAAACCAGGAAGCAGATGTGCTAGAGGATGTTATGTGCAAAGGCCACAGATAAGGCGAGTCAAAGGGGATGCAGAGCCCTGATTCCGGCTGGAGAGAGGTAAGTGGCACTGGGATCCGGCCCATGGCCTTCATGCTGAGCTACACCCCCAGCTCATGCGTGTTTTTAATTTTGAGATAGGGTCCTGGTAAATCACTGAGATGCCCACGCTAGACTGAATCCGGCAATCCTGCTTTTCTCACCCTCTAAGAGTACTGAAGTTACAGGCCTGCACCACGGGGCCTGGCTTTATACGCATGGCCAGAGAGCACAAATAAAATGACATGTGAACAGAGACTTGAGGGAAGGTAGGGAATAAGCCTATGGGTATCTGGGGCAGAATGACCCTCAGCACCAAGGCCCAGCGGTGCCGGCCGTCATGCCTGGGACAGAGCGAGGGGAGGAGAGAAGGGGAAATGAGCCAGAGAAGTTGTGGGTGAGACAGAGTGCACTCGGGTTGACCTTGTAGGCCTTTTAAGGACTTTGGTTTCCATACTGAGTGATCTGTGAGTCACTGGAAGGCTCTGGGAAGAATGTGGTGTGATCTGAGGCTTTTCCTTTAAAAGGATTGCTGTAGGATGCAAGAGTAGATAGGACTTGGTGAGACCCTGACACAAAATTAAAAAAAAAATTGCTGGAACGTAGTTGATGAAGTCCCATGGCTCAGTCGCCAGTACCTCACGCACGCACGCCCACACTTGCACCTCTGTCTGCTTGGAATGCTCTAGCAACCCTCTAATTGTTTTGACTAGAAAATTTTCCAGGTGTTGTCAAGCGCCCCACCTACCCCTCTTGAGAGCCCGTGTTCCAGCTGAAGTTGTGGTGGTTTGGACCAGGGTGGTAATTGCAAAGGGGAGGAGAGGCAATGGAATGTAGAGATTTTTTTTTTTTTCTTAGCAGTGACTCAACTCCTGCGGTCAGAGTCGGGTCTTATCACCTTTGCATACGTTCCGACCAGCTGTCGTCTGGTGTGGAGCATGTGCTCATAGTGGTGTGGGGGGGATGAGAGGTTTACATGTTTACTGTTCTCCAGCAGCCAGATGATTGACTTTCTTAAACAGAGGTTGTGCTTTTCTCTCTTCTGGGCCTTTGTTTTGGTACTTTTTGTAAGGGAAATCACAGTGCCCGGTCTAGGAGAATTCTCCTCTTCAGTACTGTGATCATAACACTGAGATAATCCATTTATGAAGAGAAAGGGTTATTGTGGCCCACAGCTTTAGAGGTTCCAGTCTGGGTCAGCTGGCTCTGTTGTTTTGGACAGAGTGTGGCTAAGTGAGGGAGGCTTCAGGACAGCCGAGAGAGGCCAGGACGGGCTGGGGTTTCACTGTCTCTTCAGGGTCCTGTCCCTGCAGGCATAGGCCCTTTACAAGTTCCCCATCCAGACAGTGCTGCCCTCCCAGTGATGCCCGAGCTGGGGACCGAGCCTTTAACGCATGGCCCTTCACCAGATGGTCTAGGCCCCCGCAGGCTGCTCCCCAGAAGCCACGAGCGCTCCCAACCCTGGCGTTTCCTTCTCTGTAGTTCCTTGCCTTGTTTGCCAGGGATCTAGCCACCTACCGATGATGGTTGCTTTGGGACTGACCGCTAAGTAGGTTTTCCCCTCTTCCATTTCTGTCTTTCTGTTGCTTGTTGCTGGTTTTCTTTCTTTCTTTTTTTTTTCCCCCCATACTGGAGGTTGAACCCGGGCCTCCTTCATGGTAAGCATGGACCGGTATGGAGAGAGCGGGGAACGGCCAGGTCCCTTCGGCTGGGCCACTCAGCTGGGTCCCCAGTCCACTTTGAGTGTGATTTTGAGATGGGGTTGGGGTCCTACCAAGTTGCATGGGTAGATCTTGCACAAGTGTTGCCCCCCATGGTCTGGCCAGGAGCTGGGGTCATAGGCTGGTGCTGCCATGCCCAGCTCCTTATTTCTTCTTCATTCTCAGCATATTTAAAGTTACATTTTATTTTGAATTGATAAGTAATAACTATATTTTAGGGTGCGGTTTTGTACATCCCTTGCAGGTCATCCATTCGGGGCAATTCATATCTCCGTCACCTTGAATGTGTCTTTGCTGAGAATGTTGGCATCCTTCCCTTGTTACTGAGAAGTGTACGTCTGTATTAACTGTAGTTATCATGCTGTGCGGAACACCAGGATACCTTTCTCCTATTCAGTTGAAACTTTGTAACCAGTCAGCGCCATGTACCCCTCTGTCCCAGCTTCCCATAACTCTCATGCTAGTCTTTGTGTCCACGAATTTGACTTTTTTAGATTCCATGTAGAAGTGAGAGCAAACCTGCTTGTCTCTTTGTGCCTGGCTTATGCCACTTAACATAATGTCCTCTAGGTTCATCTCTCTTTGTCACAAATGACAGGTTTTCTTTTTTAAGGCTGTATAGTATTCTGTCGTGTAATATATATCCCATTTGTGAAATCTTTTCACCTGTTCATGGATGTCTCTGTTCCTTGGCTGTTATGACTAGGACTGCAGAACAGGAGCGTGCAGGTGTCTTTTTGACCTACTTATTCTAATTTCTTTGGGTATACACCCAGAAGGAGGACTACTGCGTCACTTGGCAGTTCTATTTTTAGCTTTTTTGAGGGGACTCCCTGCTATTTTCCATGCTGACTAATTTGGATTATCACCAGGTACGTCTCGAATCTCTTTTCCCCCACCTTGTCATCTAGCATTGTTCGATTCATCACTCACAACAGGCAGGAGGTGATACTTCATCAGGGTCTCAGTTGCATTTCTCTGATGATTAGATGTTGAATTATTTTTTCATATAGTTCTTGGCCATTTTAGGTCTTTTGAGAAATGTCTCTTCAACTCCTCTGTCCGTTTTAATCCTGTACGCATTCCAGGCATGGTAGTTTCCAGTTACATATGTGTGCCATTAGGTAGTAGACTTCAAATTCAACCAGATTTTCTGATTTTTATTATTGGTTACTAGCTTTTATTGTAGAGTCAGCAGGCTTTGCAGGCTCAGATGCCATGGCAGATGTGTGATGGCCGCTGAGACTCCACAGATGAGCTGTTGTTGGCCAAGGTGCCCGGCCTGTGAGAATCAGTGGTTAATTTACTTTGTAAATCAAAGGAATATAAAAATAATTGCTGTGTCTCATTAGTGTCAATTTTAGCAAGTCATTTGATATCTCTAGCATTTTTTCTTTCTTTGAATGTGCAGCTTCACCTCTGAGGCTCCTCTACCTCATTTGATTCTGCTTTTTCCTTTCTTCGCAAATAGTTTCTTTGTTGATTATAAGCTGCTAGTCACCAGAAATAATAAAACTACTGGCATCTTACTAGTATGCTTCAGTTTCTTAAGTGGTGTGTTTCGTCACAGGAAGGCACATTTAGCCACATTTCCTTTAACAGTACCCACCATTGAGAGAGAAAGAGAGAGAAATGCTGACCAGCATTTGATTTTTCAGAACTGGAATCCAAAATAGAACATGTGTGAATGTGATCTTTCCTGCTAACAGCACTGGTGGTCCTGTCTAACATCACATGGTGGGTCCTATTTTGTTTACAGTTCTCCAGTGCACCACTTTTTAGATTTTTTTTTTTCTTTGAGACAGAGTCTTGCTCTATAGTCCAGGCTGGTCCTCAACTCACTATGTAACCCAGTCTGCCCTTGGACTCATGGCAGTATTCCTGTGGGATAATAGTCGTGTGCTTCCATACCTGGTTTATCTGGTGCTGGGGAATCGAAACGGGCCTAGGCAAGCACTCTAACTGCTGTGCTGTTCCTCCAGCCTCACTTTTTAGTTCCACAATACCCGTCTCCCCTAGGAGTGGTAACTTCCTGGAGGGAAAGGCCCCTTTCTTTGCTATCTTCGATCCCCAAAACCTCATATAGGCAAGGGCATGTGATCACTGATAAATGATTGAAGAAATGACATACATATTAGAATTAGATTTGCAGGTGACAGAGACCAGAAGGGACAACTAATATGCTTAGATGGCAGAGAGAGACGGGGCATGGGGTGGGGGGGAACACCAGAGAGACAGAGGGGAGCAAGGAGACACAGAGAGAGAGACAGAGAGAAGTGTTGACTTTGATTCAACAGATAGGCTAAAGCCAACAAGATGAACTTGGAGAGGGTGACCATGAGGTTCTGTTTTAAGTCCCAAGGAGAAGGCAGCGTGTGGGCAGGCTGGGGCGACGTAGCGCTGTTCTTGGAGCTGGTGTCACTGGCTGCTTGAGCTCCCTGGCAGACCCAGGCCGCGCATGGCAAAAGCCTGCAGCGGCAGCGGAATGAATTCTTGGAAATACCAAGAAAGATGAAAGGAGGTGACGGCCCTACTGCAGGCCATGGGGACAGACTTTGCTGTGTGTTGTGGTCTCTGAGGGCCTTGGGGACAGCGCGGTTCAGAGGGGGTGACTCTGGCACCCAGGGTCAGAGTAGAGTCTGAATTGTTTGCGGCCTGCCGTGAGATCAGAGAAAGGGAGAGGTGTTTGGAAACTTTTAAGGCATTTTGACACTCGTGTCTAATGAGTCTTAAAAAAGGAAGCGAGCTTTATCTCATATGTGCTTGGCTTTTGTTTTGCTTGCAGTTGCCCTTTATTTTAGTAGACTATTTCTTCAGAGCACTTGACGTTTCTGGGAAAATTGAACTGAACATAGAGACGCCACGCCTGGGTCCTGCGTTGTCCGCGCCTCACTGTCGTATGGTGCCGCTGAGCAGATACTGCCACGCACTGTCACTGGCTAAACACCACGGTTTACACGTTAAGAGTTTGTGTTGTGCATTTCTGCGAGTTATAGCCAGTGCCTCCTGTCACACCTGCACCTGCTGTGACAGCATTGGTAGATGACTCCCACGCCTCTGGCAGGCCTGCACCCCGTCCTTCTGCAAGTGCTGGCGACCTCTGATCTTTTTATTACCTCTCTAGTTTGCCTTTTCTGGATTTTCGTACGGCTAGATACAGCTTGCTCAGGACGGCTTCCTTTGCTTGCCACCCTACTTCCCAGGTTTCTCCATGCCTTTCCGCGTCTTAATAGTTTCTTGTCACTGTGCACTCCGTCCTGCGGACTGCCCGCTGTTGACTCACCATTGAAGCACACCTTGAGTGCTCCCAGGTGAGATAGTTACAAATAAAGGAACCATCAGCACTGACAGCACATTTGCAACAACATCCTCTTCATCTACCTGGCAAACACCTGGGAATGCAGCTGCCAGTAAGCTATATTTGACTTTGGTATCCTGTCCCAACGCAGGCCCCCCCCCCCAGCGCCCCCATGTCCCAGCGCCCCCACGTCCCAGTGCCTGCAGCTGCCCTGTTTTTGTGGAGTTCGGCCATCTGACTGGTGCGTGGTGGTGTCACATGATTGTGTTAGTTTGCAGTTTCCTAGTGGCAGTATGGTGTTGACTATTTCATGTGCCTATTTCCATGTGTGTATCTTTTTGGTGATATATTTGTTCAGATCTTTTGCCCATTTTTGATTGAGGGTTGTGTTATTATAGAATTTTAAGACTTTGTGTGTATATATATATATATAGAGAGAGAGACAGTGTCTTTTTCTCTTGCCCAGAAGACTTCTTGTAGTTTTGATTAAAAAATCCTTTATTAGATATCTTGCAAATATTTTCCCCAGACTGTTTTGTCTTTTGATTCTTTTAATAATAGATTTTTGTGGAACAGAATTTTGGATTTTTAATCAAGTCCATGTGTCAGTTTTTCATGTTGTGGGTTGGGTTCTTGGTACCGTATCTGGAAAACATCATCAAATCCAAGGCCAACTGGATTTTCTTCTGCGTCTTCTCCTCCAAGTCATTTATTTATTTTCATTTATTGAGACAGGGTCTCCCGTAGTCCAGGCTGGTCCTGAACCAGCTCACCATGGAGCTCAGGTCCTCCATGTCTTAGACATTTTGTAGTGTTGCATTTTACGTTCAGGTGTCTGATCTATTTTAAGTTACTCAGTGTGAAACTGTGTGTGCGGGTATTGCTCCAGGCAAGGTCCTCTGTCCCTAGGAAGCCCTCCCTTGAGTGAGGCCCGGCCTGGGTCCCAGCGCCCGCGCGTGGCAGGTGCTCAGGAAGCCGTAGGGACCATCTCCTTCGACCTGGGTGTGAGGGATGTGACCGGGGGCAGGCTTGCTGCCCGAGGCTAGCAGCTGGACCCAGATTCCACCCAGGGAATGGCCCCTGGCACAGGAGGCAGCAGCTGGCCCCCCTCTGCTGGGAGCCGCCCTGGGTCAGGCTTCCCGGGACAACTTGAGGGGCGCGGAGGCGAGTCATGTGTGGTCGCGTTGCACTGCACAGACCCCGAGTCTGAGCCTTGCGTGTCCCTGGGGTCAGCTCTCCAGCCCTGGCGACGCTAAGGGACCTGGGGCGGGGAGGGGCGTGAAGGTGGGAGGGGCTGCGGAGACCCGCCCCTGTCGCTGTCCGTCTTCCTCCCCTCCTGGTTCTCCGTTCTCTCCTCTTCCCACCTCCCGTCCCCGCCCTCCTCCCCGCCCTCGCCCGCGCCCGTCCCCGCCCAGTCGCCCGGGCTGCGCCTAGCGCTGCACTGCTCGCTGCGCTCTGCTCTCCTGGCAGATCTTGCCGAACCGGGCCGGGCCTGGCCTGGCCGGGCCGGATCCGGGTGGGGAGCGGGCACGGCGACGCTTGGGGGAGAGAACTGGAGCGGACGGGACCAGCCGAGGCACCCTCCCACCATGCGGGGCCGGCCCTCCTCCGCAGGTAGGCGCCTGTGCTTCCTGGGCCCGCGTCCCCTCGTCCGGAGGGACTTTAGGAACAGAAGGGCCTCCCCAGGAGGGGAAGCGGGGTTCAGGGACCTTTCTGCCGCGGCCTGCCCGCTGTGGGGACCCTCTGCCTGCAGCCGGCGCTGTGCCCCTACGCTGGGCTGAGCTGTGGCTAAGACCCGGCTGCCCCCTGCTCAGAGGAGAAGGGTGCCGGGTGGGGACCCGGCAGCCCTGCGGGCCTCAGTTTCCCTGCCCGCAGCCGGTGGCTGGCCCTTCGGGAGGCTGTCTTTCCCAGGTGGTCAGGCTGCCTTTTGGAAAGGGAACTTGTCAGAGGGCCAGAGCAGGGGCTGAGATAACCGCATCACGGGGGCAGAGGCAGCCCTTGGCTGAGCCCCAGGGCCTGGGTGTCCTGTGCAGGTCCCAGGCACGCTGGGCGTGGCTGTGAAGACCCAGGCCTGGTGCCTTTGGCGTGGGAGCTCAGGATCCAGACAGGAAGCTGCTGGGTGCAGGCTGTGCCTCGCCGCGGGCTCCTGGCCCTCGGCAGATGGCGGGCTCCAGGCCCCAGCACTGCCGCCCTCCCTCCTCCCGCAGGCCCGTTCCACCCGAGCCACCTCCATGATTCTGGACCGCACTGCCCAGTTTGCTGAGGCTCCGCTTCCTCCCCACCCTCCTGCTCCTCCTCGCTGTCGGTCTTCCAGCCCTGGGCCCCCTCCCCTGTTCCTCCACTCCCTCTCTCGGCTCCTCCGTCCGTCCATGCTTTTCGTCTGTCTCCCCTCCCTCGCCAGTTTTTCCTCCCCGCTTTGCTGGTTCTAACGCTGTCCTCCCCTTAAGCTGCTGGCTGCCCTGAACACTTGTGGAGTGTTTGCAAGGCCCAGAGAGTCCGCTTCCCACCTTCCCCCGGCCTTCACCCGGTGTCTCTCCTTGCTGCATCCCCTCCTACCTGGGCCTGCTTGCTCCCCACACTCCTCCCTGGGAGTGGGGGCCACAGTTGGTTGTTGAGGGAAGGAGGGAAGTGGGGGTCTCACCGGGAAGCAGCAGTGCCTGGTAGAGCCAGCTGGGAGACAGTGAGATGGCCAGGGACCTGGGAGAAGGCTGAGATGTGAATAGGGAGGATGCTGGGTGCGTGGAGGGAGAGGAGGGATGCTGAGGGCCCTTGGGAGACGGAGGCCTGCGCAGGGCAGGGTGCTTGGGGTGCGGGTGGGGAGGGAATGCGGGCCTGATAGGTGTTCTCCCGCGTTCTGAGCTTGGCTCTTTTCTCCTCAGCACGCTTTTCCGGGGTGGAGTGCTCTCCCGTGGCAGTGCTGGAGCTGGGTGCTGGGCGTGCGCAGGTGGACATGTCGCGTGGGGGCTGTGGGAGTATGGAGGGGGACTGTAGGATCGCAGTGCCAGTGCCCAAGGTGGGGTGGAACAGCGCCGCTGCTTGTTGATTCTACAGCCCCTTCTGACTGCACATGGGCATGTGATGTGGGAAGAGTTCTGATTCCCTTTTCCCATCTGCCTTGGGGCTAGGGGCCGGGCACTGCTGAGACGAGAGCGCAGGGCGCCTGTGGTGCGTTCCTGTGTGATTGCTGGCTGGTACAGGCTTCGGCCGGGAGGGAAGTGGCTGTCCTTGTCGCCTCTGGCTCCAAGCCCTGGGGTGACCTGGTGCTGAGCTCCCTTTGCGAGCTGCTGGGTCTCTTCCACCCCTCCCTCCTTCCTCTAGTTTTCTTAAATTCTGTCCAGAGATCAGGTGTCTCGGGGCCTGTGCCCTCCAGGCTTCTGCTGCCATGGGCCTCCCTGTGTCCATGGGGCTGCAGCACAGCTTGGGTTGGCGAGGAGTGGGGCATCCGGCTGTTGTGCCAAGGGCCGAGATGTGCTGTGCAGAAGCTTCTCAGTCGTTCCTGGACACTGGTCCAGCCCTGGACGCTGCTCAGGCCCTGGAGCCTGAAGGCCTGGGGCTTGGTATGAGGGAACGGAGGAAAAGGAAGAGGCTGAGTAGGCGAGGCGTTTGGGGGTGATCCTTCAACCCCTGCTCAACATGGAGGCCGTGAGGTACACAGGCCTGCTTCACCAAAGGGCGAACAGATGAGGCAGGTAAAAAGGAATTTATTTTTAGTGGCTCCTTGTGATGTGGGAGAGAAGGGAGGAGGGAGAGAGCGTTGAGAGCAGACGAGTTCTGCCGAGGGCTCTGCCGTTCACCAGTGACTAGGGATGGTTGATCTGCGTGTCATACAGAAAAAGGAAGATACTTGTACCAACCTGGAAGGGTTGTGATGAGACTTAAAAGTAATTATATAAAACATTAATGATCTTGTAGTGTACACTTTTTTTGACAGAGGGTCTTGCTCTGTAGCCCAGGCTGGCCTCGAACTCAAGGCAGTCCTCCTGCCTCAGTCTCCCAAGTGCTGGGATTACAGGCGTTCAGCCACTATACCCCATTAATGTTTGTGTGGTGCTAGGGACTCAAACCCAGGACCTTGCACAGGCTAGGCAAGTGCTCTAATCACTGAGCAACGCTACCAGCCCCTATGTAGTAGACAATATGTAGTAGCTGTATTTATTCTTATCCTGGAAAAATGAACTCTGAAGTTACCTCTTGAGAAAGTCCTCCTTGCAAGCTCTAAGTCAAGCGCTAAGTACCCGAGTTCGATTCCCCTGCACCACATAAGCTGGGCATGGTGGTGCACGCTGTTAATCCCAGCCGTTGGGAGGCTGAGGAAGGAGGATTGA
This sequence comes from Ctenodactylus gundi, assembly GCA_004027205.1. Classification (NCBI taxonomy): domain Eukaryota; kingdom Metazoa; phylum Chordata; class Mammalia; order Rodentia; family Ctenodactylidae; genus Ctenodactylus; species Ctenodactylus gundi. Next base: position 54,332 of record PVKB01003716.1, read on the forward strand.
TGTGAGTCCAAGGCCAGCCTGGGCTACACCGATGAGTTCAGGATCGGCCTGGACTACAGAGTGAGACCATGACTCAGAACAAACAAATAAAAAAAGGAAGTCCTCCATGACCCTGGGCTGTCCGGGCCCCTCCTGGATTGCTGTAGCACCTGTGTGTGCACTTAATGTGCACTGGTGGTGTGACATGCTGCGTTGTTGTTGAAGGTTATACACCTGTCTCTCCTGTTATTCAGAGCTTTTTGAGGGCAGAGACATCTAGTAATTGTAGGACCCACCAGGGGCCTGCTCCTGCTGGGCTGTCCCTGCTTGCTGCGTACATGTTGGTAAATACAAGACTTAATTCCTGTGTTATGACATTTGCTGCTTATCGAGGGAGGTGGATAATACATAGTCACCTACAATTAAAACTGATGAGAGAGGCTGTGAACAGCAGGCGGCCTTCCACATGGCCTTGTTGGGTCAGTTACACAGCCTCATCTGCACGTCTCATCAGTACCTCAAACCTCAGAGAAAGGAGGTAGACTTCTGACAGAGAGAGGGAGGGATGCTTAGTCAAGAGGTAGGAAATTGGGGCTGGGGGTGTGGTCCAGTGGTTAGAGCACGTGCCTAAATGCACAAAACTCCTGGGTTCATTTTCCCCAGCACTACATAAAAATTAGCTGGTCATGGTGGTACCTATAATCCCAGTACTCTGGAGGCTGAGGCAGAAGGATTACTGTGAATTTGAGGCCAGCCTTAGTTACATAGTGAGTTCAGGGCCAGCTGGACTACAGAGTAAGAGTGTATCAGGAAAAAAAAAGTAGGACCTTGGGCCTTGTCAACAAGTCAGTGTTTGTCCAGCTGTGGGAGCTGAGGAGCCCATCTCAGGGAGAGTGTGCTGACGGAGGAGGGAGTGTGAGCCCTGGGCATGTAGAGGGCAGTTGATGGAGAGGAATGGGCAGGCCCGAAGACGGAGAGAAAGCCAGGCTGGTGAGAGGCTTAACCAGAAGCCAAGGGAGTCGAGCATCTGCAAGCAGAGGGGGTGCAGGCACCAGGAGAGGGAAGCCAGCCAGGACCGTCACCGCTGCTGTGAGCACATGGCGGGGGGTGGGGGTGATATTGACCAGATGAATTCAGTGACATGGTGCACGGGTGTGCTGGTGCAGGCTATAAGCCTTGGGAGGCCGAGGCAGGAAGACCACAATTTTGGGCCTAGCCTGGGCAACTTACTGAGATCCTGTCTCCAAAAAAAAAAAAAAATAACACCCTCCTACCCCCAAAAAGGCTGTGGATGTGGCTCAGTGTGAAGGCCCTGGGTTCAGTCTCCATTGTGGGATAGCGGAAAGGTAGTCAGCAAACAGAAAGGGAGGTACAGCAGGCAGTTTAGGTGGGCAAGTCTTTTGAGATGGCTTTCCTCGTTAAGAGCAGAGAAATGTGTGGTGTTTGGAAGAGGGGAAGGCAGGGGGACGGGCATGTGCACGTGCTCTTGTGCACATGCTGGTGTGTGCTCGAATAGGACACTCTGTGCCCTGTGTAGCTGAGATGACCCGCTGTGCCTCGGGGCAGCCCGGAAGTGTTGCGCTCTGGATTTCCCTGTCACTTTCCTGTTGCTTCGGAGCTCTGAGGCATTGAACTGAGCTGTCAACTCTGTGCTGAACTCCTTCTCCCCTCCTGCCAGTGCCACGGCCCCTGAGCTAGGCTGACCAGCGTCAACTCCCTCCTGGCTCCCATGTGCCCCCTGAAGCCTCTTGTACTCTGCAGCCGGAGCGCTCCGTCTGAAAAAGACGGGATTGCTGCTCCTACCTCTTCAGCATCTTTCTACACTTGCTACAAAATCCAGGGTTGCATCCAGGGCCCTTGCACCGAGCTACATCCCCAGCCCAGTTTCGATTATCAGGATCTTGCTCTATTGTCTGGGCTGGTCCTGACTATGTAGCTCAGGCTGGCCGTGAACTCACAGAAATCCTCCCGCCTTGGCCTCTTGAGTGCTGGAATTATAAGCGTGTGCCACCATGCCTGGCTTATGTGGTGCTGGGGAATTGAACCCAGGGCCTTGTGCTTTCTAAGCAAGCACCTTAACCACTGAGCTATTTCTCCAGCTCCTAGTTTTCATTCTTGATTTTGAGACAGGGTCTCACTAAGTTGCCCAGACTGGTTCACACTTGCAGTCCTCCTGCCGCAGCCCCCAGAGTGCTGAGATCATAGGCCTGTACTACCAGGCCTGGGTCAGACTTATTGTAGCCTATGAGGACTCTTACCTCTGAGTTCTACTGTATCTCTGTTCTCTGTCTCTCACCGTATTTCCCCTGGTCCACTCAATTCTAGTCATTCTGGCCTCTGCTGTTCTGGGGCTTTTCTGCTTGCTGCTGTTTCCCAGCTCAGCTGCTGTCTGCTGTCTCCCCCTCAGGGGATCCTGCCGGTTAGTAGTCCCTTCCCCACATGCACACCTGCATGTGGACTGACTTTGGTGTTTATTCCCCACGTGCACATCTGCATGTGGACTGACTTGGGTGTTTATTTACTGAGTTCTTTGCCCTCATCTCTTACTCTCGTGATAAGCTCCATGAACCTGGGGATTTCATTCAGCGAGGTTAGTGCTGATCCAGACGTGGTAAGAGGACAGTCACACTGCGGACGGGACCCAGCAGACTGGAGCAGGCAGGCCGAGTCTCCTGCTGAGGCTTGTTTTCTGTGGGCAAGGGGCGGGGCAGGTGAGTCACCTGGGGAGTGGTGGAGGGGTGCGTTGCCAAGTGCCCATGACGCTGGTGTAGAGATAGTGTAGAGAGAGTGGAATCTAGCTGTCCCCAGTCGGGGGAGGGGGTTGCTAGTTGGTTTTGGAAAGGACTGGACCAGCAAGGGTTTCTCTGTGCTCCAGGGATTCTGATGGACTCTCAGGATGGGGTAAAGGAAGATGTGAAGGCAGGGACATATGGGGAGTTTGTTAGGGCTCAAGAGGAAGTCTAGGAATTATAGTGGAAGTTTTTGTGTTCTCTTGAGCTTGGAGTACATGAGGTGTCAGTGAAAACTACAGTGAATGTTTAAATTTTAAAAATTATAGTAGTAAACGATGTTGCCTGAAAATCCTCACTTTGAACACACTTACTGACCATTTTTGCCACTTTCAGAAGTAGTTCGGGTCCTTCACTGTCGTGTCTTTAGTCGCATAGTTTGGCTGCCGCAAAGCTTTGAATTAATTAAAAACGACCTTTCATGTTCGCTGTGACCTTGTTGAAGAGCCAGAAGTCACGCGGCACCAGACCCAGTGAGTAAATGGGTGAGGACACACCACCATGTTTTTACGAGCCTGCCTTGTCACGAGACGGTGTGCAGCGGGAGCAGCATTTGCCGTATTTTTAGAATCACGCCTTGTAAAGACCTTTGCAGTGGAACACTTCCAGAAATGCTGCAGAAGGTGGCAGAAGTCATGGGGAAAAGAGGGTTTGGAGTATGTGAGGGACATTCGTGGCAACTGGGCTCTCTCTGTGATACTATACATGTTCCCCATACATGCCTCATGCATCCTGGTGACCAGGCCCAGGGGCGGCAGTGAGTGTCGGCTAAGTTAGTGGCCGGGTATGGTGGGCTTGTCCCTGTCGGTGAAGCCAGCCAGGGCACTGATGGGCGTGCACAAAGGTGCAGAGGCAGGAGCTCACACCTGTGTTGGGGACGGGCCTGGATGTGGGTAGTGAGTGGCACATGGGCATTCGCTGTCCATAGCTGCTGCCCTGGGGACAAAAGGCACATATGGAGGGAAGGGAAAGAAGGAGCCAGCCAGTGGCACTGGTAATTCAGAGCAAAGGCCATAGGCCGAGTGTGGGAGTGCACAGCTCCAGGCTCATCTTCAGTTTTCTTATAAGGCCCAGCCCAAGGGGTCAGCCAGTGACAATGGGCAAGGACAGAGGCTGTATGGAAAGTTCACGAAGTCCAGGGAGGGGCGGGAGAGGATGCACAGAAAAGATTGGGTGACCAGAGGTGGCTGAAGTGAGTGGGCACTGGAGGAGTTGGTTGGCTTTGTGTTGCTTCAGCGGAGGGATGTGGCCCGTTTTCTTGTGGTGGCTGTCAGTACTTCATGAGAAGTTATTCCTGTGGGGCCGCATCAGGCTGTGCGGGAAAGCAGAGGCTGTACCCGGGCAGAGATTGGCTGAAGGCCCGCCATTTGAGAGGCATTGTAAGACCCGGTGTTTCCTGGAGGCTGAACCAGCAGGTAGGTGCTTGTGTTTGCTCTCAGCTGTCAGGTTTTCTCTGCTAGTGACACGCTGGTGGATCTGGAAATTCGAAGCCTAGATTTGAATTTTTAAAGATTATGATACAGCTTTAGTTTGTAATAGTATCTTTTTTTGAGACAGGGCCTTTGCCATACTGCCTAGGCTGGCCTTGAACTCCTGGACTCAAACCTTTCTTCTACCTCACCCTCAAATAGCTGGGACTACAGGTACCGCTGTGCCTGGCTAAAATTTGAATTTGAACTCTTAGGAATAACCCAGCTGGAGCTCAAGGTCTGAATTCCCCAAGATGGCAGAGAGGGGGATGTGTGACCTGTTGTGCTGGTTTCTGCAGGTAATGACCAATGGTCTGTAGAGTGCTAGGAGTAAGGTGTGTAGGGTGTGTGTGTGCATGGTTGGCCTGAGTGGACTCGAGTCTTGCTCCAAATCTCTCTGTCCTTCCCACCCCTTTCTTTAGTTATGGGAAGCCCCTCTAGCGCAGCCATTGGTTCATTCTGAATCAGATTATATTGAGTATTTAACAGGTATTTTTAACGGAATCAGAATAACTACAGATTTGTTGTCAATCATTATTGTCTCTCAGTATTGTCTGTCAATATTTCACTTAGGAACTTAGGTAACTGACATACCCCTAGGGGCTTAGGCTCCCATAAATTAAGGTTTGCAATTGGCCGATCTCTGGGACCCTTCCAGCACCTGAGTTTTCCCACTGCCTGGAGAGTTATGGCTTGGTTTATACCGTAGCTGTGCCCAGTGAGCCGTGGGGCTGTGGCGATTAACCATACCCACGTTCATCCCTCTTTCTCATGGTCTGGTGAGCACAAGAAGTGAGGGCTATCAGTACGGGATGGAAGGCAGAGATTGCTGCAGGATGTACATGTAAAATACTATTAAATTTTGAGGAAGTAAGGGGCTTCTGTAAAGGTTTTGTAGAGGAAATGAGTCAATGTGTGCTTTCAGGAATAGTAGGCGTTTGGGCCATTTTCGGCAGACAGAACAGTGTTGGCAAAGACAGGCCAGCACACCAAGCTGGAATAAGAAGTCTGGGGAGCAGTAGGGAGGGACTAGATTGCCTGATAAGGGGGACATATTGTGATGGACGCTGAGCTTGTGCCAGGCGCACGCTCAGTGCCTCCTTGGTCCGTGTGCCTTAGGGCTCGTGATGGCTCTGACATAGGAAAAGTCATTTGCACTTTACATAAGAGACGGGATTTTCCAGCAGCCAGGACACAGGCCAGTTTTCCTCCCTGCTGCTGACCCAGTGCGCATGGCTGGACCTGCAGGGGCGTTTGCCACACTGGACCCCCGGTACATTAAGCAGCAGCATCTAACCTGCTGAGGAACCGTCCTAGCATCTAACGAGGGGCAGCTTCTCCAATCCAGGCATCAGGTTAGGCATTCCTGGCCCGGCGGAGTCCTGGTCCCCAGCACCAGAGCTCTAGGCTACCTGGAGCAGGGACTGGCTGGCGGGGGGCGAGGGTTTCTGTCTTGTCCTTGCATCCTTCGTTTTACATGTGGAGATGAGAGGTCATCTCTCTGTCCTTCTGCGTGGTAGAGTGACAGTGAAGTGCGGGCTTGTGTTCCTGTCCCATACACGCGTCTTGTGGGGCTCCCACCTCTGCTAGGCAACCTCAGATTTCTAGAAGTGTCCCTGGAGCTGCTTCTTGGGATTTACTCCCTGATTCCCAGTGCTGAGCCATGAGCAGCAAATAGTAGGGATGGATCTTGGCTTGAACTATTGAGAAAGGTGATACCTTCCAGATGTGCTCGTTTTCTGTAAACTCCAGAATGCACCAGTCTGCTGCTAGTGATTATTAAGACATCAGCTCCAAATGGGGGCTGAAACTTTGGCGTTACAGTAGCTGCCCGGGAGGGTCTGGAGGGTCCAGAGGAACCTGGAGGACTGTCTGAGCCTCCACTGGTGCCGTGGGCGGACGCAGATGGAGGCAGCTGGGCGCCCGCGTGCAGCACCCCCTTTCTCCCACTGGCACTTCTCCCCAGCCTTGCTTTTTAATCAACAGCGTCATATTTTATTTTTAGCATGGGCCGTGTACGGCCGGCTCCAGCTCTACATGCAGAGGGCCGTTTTATAGCTAGTGCTCCGAGTGGTGCAGGGCACGAGTGGCCGGTGGTGATCTGCCCTGCCCCCCTTTCTCAGCTGCCCACTTGAGTCTTGTGTGCTGTGTTCAGCTACACTGCACTTGCATTCATGCCCTTCGGTGATGGAGATGGCCGTTTGCTGTCGTCTTTCTCCACCAAATTTTGTCCCTTCTTTTCTCAGAGACAGGTGCAGTGCCTGTGCCTGGACCCCTCCCAGAACAATTAAGCAAGGACCGCAGGAGTGGAACTGAAGTGTCCCTGCTGTTGCTCTCAACATTAGGTCAGGAAAAACTTTAAACACTCACAGGACTTAAGAGAGGTACCTGTGCACTCAAAATGGAGATAAGCCATGATCACTGCAGGAGCAGTGGCACATGGTCTTTATCGGGGTTCCTGTGCGCCCGCCCCCCAGACTCCCCTCTAGCCCTGCAGGAGGCGTGGCACATGGGTCAACAGAAGACCATGTACAGCAGGGCTGCTGTGGGGCTGTTTCACTGGAGCTGGGGAATTCCTCCTGCCTAGTGACATCGGGTCCATCGTGATGTTACTGTGGTGACTAGTAGGTGTATTGCCTGAGGGATTCTGTAACAAAACTGGTGAAAATCATAAACGACCATTACTGGCTTAAGTATTCTCTACACTTTGTTATCTTAGGTTATACTTCTGCGTATAAAAGTGTTCACTCTAAAACAGTGTGCCCTGTTAGGCTGGCAGCAGTCTCTTGTGCCACACTTACTGCAGATCATTTTTGCATGTGTGTGTGTGGCAGTGGAGTTAAAACCAGGGCCTTGTGCCTGTTAGGCGTGGGGTGCGCCGTTAAGGTGCATCCCAGCCCTGCTTTGTCTCTTAGTTATGTCAAGAGGCCGTGGGCTGTGATCAGAATATACAGTGAATGTTTTTTAAAAACCATCCCTGTGGAAGACACTGCCGTCAGCCACCCTCCGATTCCCCCCGTGCTGTGGACACGCTGACCTGGCTGTTCTTGCTGCTTTCTGAGGCGGTTCTGGAAGTCGTCTGCAGTGTTCTGCGTGATGTGGTAGAAATGTGGTGAGTGCTGCCGCCCAGGATCTGGCACCTGTGGCTTCTGCCTCTGCCTTAAAGTCAAAATGGCCGCGAGAGGTAAATCTTTTGACTCTTCGCCACCGAGGCAGCCAGGACAGCACAGCCAAAGATAGGACGGAGGCCTTGCAGACCGGCTTCAGACCCTGGTGGGAACGATAAGGGGGGGGGGGGTGTCCACGGCTGTGTGGGGGCTTTGAGGGGAACTGTGACAAGGAGTCTCGTACTGTAATAAGTTTCAGAGAGCATGCACATCCACTGTATTTGTCGATCACGCCTGGTAGCTGGTGTCGCGCCCCTCGCGGCGTCCACGCGTCGTGCCCTCGGAACGCCTGGCCAGCAGTGCGGCTAGCCGCATCGCCTGCTTTGCACTGTCGTCTTCTGTCAGCCCAAAGTTCATCCTTCAGTCTTAAAAAAAAAAAAAAAATGCAACTTAAAGTAACTCACAGAGGCGAGCATGTTTTCCCGTAAATATTTAAGCCTTGGTCCCTCGTGCTTAGTGAAACCGTCCACGTGGCTTCTCTTGTGGGACACAGGGAGATGGGCTTTGTGGAGCAGAAGGGGGCCTGAGGAGATGAGGCAGGAGGGCAGAGGTGGGGAGAAGTGAGAGCGAGGCTGGGTTTGTGCACCAGCGCCCCAAGTTGTGTACAAATACACATGAATGAAAAGAGTAATTTCGGAGAAAAAATGTTCAGAGAACAGTTTACCTCCAGTAACCTAGAGTTAAAGACCATTAACTTGACTGGCCTTTTTTTTGTTTTGTTTTGTTTTGTTTCTGTTGTTGTTGTTGTTGTTGTTTTGTTTTTTTAGACAGGGTCTTGGTGTGTAGTCTAGGCTGGTCCTGAACTCACTATGTAGCCCAGGCTGGCCTTGGACTCGCAGCAGTCCTCCTGCCTCAGCCTTCTATAGGCATGCACCACCACGCCTGGCTAATTTTTGTGTGACACTGTGGAATTGAACCAATGGCCTTTTGCGTGCCAGGCAAATGCCCTAACCACTGAACTATACCTTCAGCGCCCCTCCCGCTCCCCTTTTTTTGAAACAGGGTCGTCCACTCAGCCCAGGCTGGTTCTGAACTAATTATACAGTCCAAGATGACCTTGAACTCATGGCATTCTCCTGCCTCAGTCTCCTGAGTGTTGGGATTACAGGTGTGTGCCACCACACAGAGCTTATGTGTATGTGGTGCTGGGGGTTCACAGTCAGGGCCTTTTGCTTGCTAGGCAAGCTGTTCCTCCAGCCACCACCTGTTTGTTTTTAGAAATCTGTCCTTCCTTCTCCTCCCTTGTTTTCCCCTCCCTCGCCTCCCATCCGTTCTCCTCCCCTTCTGTCTTTGTCGCTCTCTGTCTCTCTCTGTCTCTTTCTGTCTCCCTCACTCTCTGTCTTGCGCTCTCCGTTATTGGGTGTTGAACCCAAGAACCACTGAGCTATATCCTAGCGCTTTTTCTTCATTTACTTATCTTGATTTTGGCCTAGAACTTGCGGTGCTCTGCTCCAGCCTCCCAAAGAGCCAGCCCAGTTTACGCTTCTGTTCTTAATGCCACATCTTCTTGATGAAACTTCAGTGATTATCCCAGTTCATTCGAATCTCTCACTTTTGTGTTTTGGGGCATTTTACTGTTTGTAGTGTTGAGCGGTCCTCTTTTTTGCTGCAGTGGTTCGCCCTGTAGCCCAGGCTGGTCCTGACCTCACTGTGTAGCTCGGGCTGGCCTCAGACTCAGAGCCATCCCTCTGCTTCAGCCTCCCGAGAGCTGGGATCCCAGGTGTGGCACCACGCTGGCTGTGTGGTGCTGAGGCTTGCCGTCAGGGTCCTGTGCCTGCTGGGCGCGCACCCTCATCCCCAGCTGTGCCCTCTAGCCCCTGTGTGGCCTTGGGGCTTTCTGCCTGCTGTTCTTGCTTATGCAAGTGACAGCCTTTGGGTTTGAGTTTCGTGTGTTTGTTTATTCATGTCCTGATTTCTGGTTCCCAGCACAGCACCATATGCTAGCGTTTGGCAGCCTGTACTTGGACGCCCACCCTGCCAGTGGGCAGGTGTAGGCTTCTGTGTGTTCTTATTACCTGTCCCTGCGCTTAGGATGTGTTGTTTGGTGTGAGGAGCAAGGATTCACTTTTTATCTCTGGCACTCAGCTTAGTAAATGTCCGTCAAGCCCAGGCAGGTGGCTGTGTTTCTATATTTGCTGTTGGCTCTGAATGGTGGACATACTTCGCACATCAGGAATTGCTGAATTCAGGTCGGGGAGGTGGATCTAGAACTGCCTCGGGAGCTGTGCAACGGGCACGCCCTTCCACGAGAAATACGAAGATGGGGTCCAAAGAGGCCTTCAGGCGGCCGTGTGCACTGAGGCCATTTCTTTGGATCTCAGTATTCCCGCCTCTTATATGAAATTAGATGAGATGGTCCCTGTGGTGACTTCTGGCTTGGATGTTATATAAACCTTAAAGCCTTTGATTTTTTTCTTTTTTTATACCAGTGCCTTTCCTGTTGCTGGAACACTGTATATGACACCTGCAACTTGAAGGGAGGGCAACCTTGTTTTGGCTCATGGCCTGAGAAGTGCCTGAGGCAGAAACAGCCTGCTGGGACAGCCCCTCACCTCCGGCCTCAGCCTCCTGCTGTGCACCACCTGAAGCAGGTGAGGTGCTGCGCTCAGGCCCTGTCAGCTGTGAGCCTCCCTAGATCCCTCCACTATTGAGTGCAGCGGGCCGGGACCGACTGCCTTCCAGAAACCCAGTCTCTGAACACGTGAGGCTTTGGGGGATAGGGTAGGCCCACCATAACACTCGCCTTGATTCTGCTTTATAGGAGTGTCCTTGCGATCCAGGGTGGCCGGGTGGGAAGAGAGTGTCGCCAGGGAAGCCCGTCCACGTGGGTGGGTCACACGTAAGCGTGCCTCCCGGCCCGGCCCGGCTCTCCCGCACCCCACGGTGGTCTTGGCCCTCTTTCCCTCTCTCAGCGCCTGATAGAGTCTTCTTACAGGCGCTGGAGATCAGTGGAGGTTGGCACAGCCGCTCCCCACCTTGGCGGACTCTTGACCGCTGCAAGCCTGGAGACTGCGGCGTTTTAAACTCTGTAGGGGCCCAAACTCAGCAGCCCTTAGTCTGCAGACCTGGCGTAGCCCATCATGGCTTCATCGGCTCCGGCTCGTGGTTCTTCTGAAGCCCTGCGCTGGCCATCCTGTGATCCTGTGTGCCTTGTGCAGCTGTTGGGCAGAGGCGCTGCGGCCGAGGAGGCTGTGATCGGCTCTCCACCAGAGAGCTGCCGTGAGCCCACCTTCTCGGATTGGCATTTGGACCCATGCCGTGTCATGAGTGCAAGAACAGAATGGCCAGGGAGGAGATGATTGTGAAGGAACGATGTGTGGCTAACCGTCGGGCGAGGGCCGGCGGAGGCGGCAGGGCGGTGGGCTGTGGCCCGTGCAGGTCCCTGCGTCCCGAGCATGGTGGGTCAGCACCGTGCCTGTTCAGCATCAGGAAACCAGGCTTGGTGGCTCCTGGAGTTTGCCTTAAGCACCTGGGGTTTGTTTGGGAGAGAGATGAGAGATGTTTGGAAGTAATTTTTTTGTTTACTCACTTGTTCTTCTGTTATTCATTTATTTAACATATCCCTATTGGTTGCGTAGTCTGTGCAGGCCTGAAGTTGGAGATCTGGAAGTACTTGAAATACGTTCCTTACCCACCTCTCCACTCCCGTTGCTGAGGATTGAGCCCAGGGCCTTTGCCTTGGGCAACCTCTCTAACCCATTTTTGTTTTTGATTTTGAGAGAGGGTCTTGCTTGGTTGTTCAGGCTGGACTCAGAATCCAGAATGATGCAGCGTAGGCCTGTACCAGTGGGACTTGATAGAACTTCGTTCTTAGGTAGTTTACAGTCCTTATCTGCCAAGGAAGGAGGAAGGGTGGTAAATATGTAAGTAGTAAGAGATAAATGTAACTTACTGCAGTAGCCTACAGAATGCTATAAAATGGGGTGACCAAAGATTGGGCAGGCTTTTTTTTTCTTTTGAGATTTTAGGTTTCCTGTCATCACGAGGTTTTCAAGTACTGGTAGGAGGACCTAGGTTGTAATGTTGCAAGAAATCTCAACCACTAGAACTCAACAGGTTTAAGATCTTAAGTAATTTGGGATCTCTTTGAAAATGAAGATCTATGCCTGAGAATTCTCCAAGCAAATTTTTTCCACTGCGGTACAGGACCAAGACATGGGGAAGGGCCCTTATGAGGTGGGCTGTGGGGGAGCTTTCTTGGTGGCTCTGGGCTGTTGGCCGGCAAGGGAGTCATATTCAGTGTAGCTGCTGACCCGAAGGCCTGCCAGGCCAGGAGGCCTGACCCGGCATCAGGTGGCCGCAGGAGTATAATTTTGGAATTGGCAGCCTGGAGTTTGATAACTGGGACACCCAAGGCTCTCTGGAGCCCAGGGGATGGCATTGGGGCCGGAGGGAAGGTGAGGGTGGATTTGGGAGGTAAAACTGGAAGACCTGGATAAAAACCACACTGCTCAGAGTCAATCTAGACTAACAGTTGCCCTTGCTTGTTTGTTTTATTCAAAAGGAAAAAGTAAAGAGCAGTTCATTTGCCAGAGGTGGTCAGGAAAAATTCCACCGGGAAGTGCAGTCTGAGCTTGACCTCAAAGATGAGTAAGGTTTTATTAGTCAGAGAAGGAGAAATGAGAGAGGGGAAATATGGCCCTGTGCTTGTGCATGTGCATGCATGTGTGTGCAGGCTTATCGTGTATAAGGTCCAGAGTTCATTCCTCAGCACACACACACACACAGTTGGAGGATGCTTGCCAAGTGGAGGGGAACAGACGTTTCTGGGGTGTAACTGAACGTGGGATGTGCTAGGTGTGATGGCTTAGTTTGTAAAGCAGGTCAGTGTCAGACTTTGAAGGACCTAGATGCTCATCGGTACTAGTAAACCCTTTAAAGGCAAGATAGGCACGTTTATGCAAGTGTCCCCCCCCACTTTATTTACATGTACATGTGCTGTGCATTTTTATGCTGAAGTTGAGTATTTAGTACACAGGTGCATGCATCAAACTGACGCGCCCTCCTCCTCTTCATCTTTGGCCCTCTCTCACCTCCCTGCCCCCTGCTAGTCCCCACTGTCCCCCATTCAGTTCTACACAGTGGTTGTATGCTGGGTTTCTCATATTAAAGTAACCATGCTCTATGGTTACTTCTGTGTCTGACTCATTTCACTGAGCATGATGGTCTCAAGTTGCATCTACTCACCTACGAAAGCCTCAAAACTATCTGTCTTTATAGATGAGCAGCACTCCGGTGTGTACAGATACTATGTTTTGTGTACCCATTGGTCTGTCAGTGGACATTTTGATGTTTTCCACCTGTTAGCTGTTATTAGTTCTGCTGCCACAAACATGGGTAAACATGTATCTCTTTTATATGCTTTTGACTCTTTTGGAAAGATTCCCAGAAGAGGTATTGTTGGATCAAAGGGAATATTTATTTGCAGCCTTTTGAGAATATGCCAACTGTATCAATGAAAATGTGAGTCAAGTCTACCGTAAGTTAGATATTACATAGGACATTACTGGATGACAAAAATGGCACAGTTGGGCTCAGCATTTGCAGTACATCCTGCCTTCTGGGGAAGGATGCACCCGTAAATGATTATTGTAATGTAGTCAGGAGTAATGTGATACCTGGAAGTGTACCCATCCCATGCAGTTTGAGAGGGGGCACCAGCTTCCTGGATGTCAGGACCTTTCTGAAAGGCTTCATGGGAGAACTGGTGGAGTGAAGTGGTGAGGATAGTGAATTCACTTGGAATACAGGAGAATTGACATCTTAGGCAGAGGCACCCATGTACAAAGGAGCAGAGGCATGACAGCTGGGTGTCTGTAAGAAGGTGGAAAGTTGGGTGTGTGGGGAGTTGGAGGAGTGTAGTCCGGGGAAACGAGAGGGTAGTGGGGCTGGGACAAATGGAGAGGGCCTCTAAGAAGCTAACGGATTGTAGATGTTCTCCTGGTTTTCTGGAAAGGCTTTCAAAGGAGAGGAGTGCTGTATTTTAAGGTCAGTGATAACCCCTGGAGAAATGATGGAAAGCTGGGTGGAGGGGGTCAGAAGTTCATTCATTAGAAAATATTATGAAGACCCCTGTAGATTTTGTTGTTGGCATTTCATTAATTGATTTCTGAAGCAGTGTTATTCAAATCTGCTTTGCCTTAGAATTGCTGATTTTCAAAATTCAGAATTTTGGCTTTAACTCAGCCATTCTTGGTCAAAGTTTGTAAGTGCTGGCCCGTGACTTTTATATTCCAATAAGTTCTTGGTGATTATGATGCTGGTTTATTTTTGAAACCCTTAGTTTGCAGTAGCCCTGTAGTATTTGATTCCAAAGAGCTTGTATTTGAAATCATCATGATAATAGATATAATTTCTACTGTAGCATGAATGAAAGGCAGGAAGTTATAAACTTAATATATGAATGTTCACTCATTGTTAAGGCTAATTACTTACTTGAAGGTAATGACGTCTGTCTTTATTAAAACTGCCGTCAGCCTGAGCCTCAGATATTTTTCTTCTTTGTGATGTTCTTCTTTTAGATGTTTTTTAAGCAGATGGTCATGACATTGAGCATTGAACACTTAGACCAAGGGAGACTTTTAAAGGAGGGGAACACTGGAGAGGTGATGGAGTCCAGGGATAACAAACTTTTCCTCCGGAGGGCCAGAGAGAAACTGTTGTGGTTTTTATGGGCCTGTAGTGTCTGCTGCAGTTACCCACCTCTGCACCTGTCACCTGGAATACTCTGGAGACAGTCCTAGTGAGTGCATGTGGCTCAGTTCCGAGAGAACTGTTTACAAAGACTGCAGCTTTGTTTTGTTTTGGTGAGACAGGCTCTTACTCTTTAGTCTAGGCTGGTCCTGAACTCAGTATGTCGCCCAGGCTGTCCTGGAACTCGTGGCAGTTCTCTTGCCTCAGCCCCCAGAGTGCTGGGATTCAAGGCTTAACAGGCGTGCTCCACCTTGCCTGGCTAAGGCTGCCCTTTAGTTGGCCTTGACACTGTCCTTGCCGAGAGGGAGAACACAGCGTGCCTCAGGTTGCCGGGCGAGGCCTGCGGAGAGCGCCCTGTGGAGCCTGCTAGCTGCTTACTTCCTGTGCATGGCGATTGCGGAAGTGGAGTGGAGGTCTCTCTGTAAAGCTGGTGAATGCGCCTGGTTCCCTCTCAGGCTTGCTCGGCCTTTGTTTTCACATTGTGGAGTGGTCTGTGTCACCAGTGTGTGGGATCTGGGAAGGACAGGGTTCTCCCAGGTGCTGGCCTAGAGGTGCAGTCCGTGGCTCGTTACTGAGGGGTTGGGCCGGTGGTATTTACCCTGTGCGTGGAAGCGCTGTATAACTTGAAGTTTTTAACATATTTACGTGTATTTCCTTTTGCTCAGAAATAGTCATAGTTCTGTTTTTCCATTTCTAGTAGCGGCTGCTGGTAGTGGCGACAATGTCAAATAACGGCTTGGACGCTCAAGACAAACCTCCAGCCCCTCCCATGCGAAACACCAGCACAATGATCGGAGCTGGCAGCAAAGACCCCGGGACCCTCAACCACGGTTCCAAGCCTCTGCCGCCCAACCCAGAGGAGAAGAAGAAGAAGGACAGATTTTACCGGTCCATCTTACCTGGAGATAAAAGTACAGTATCTCACGTCTGTCTTGTCATTATTACACTTAAGGAAAAAGTTTTTTTTTTGTAACCTGCATAAATGATCTGTCCTTTCTAGGCTTTAAATTTCTTTCATACCTTTTATTTTCTTCTTTTTTTGCGTTTCCTTCCTCAAGTGGCTGAGCCTATGTTGTGCTCTTTCTCAGCAGCATCCTGGGAGAATGATCGTGCCGTCTCCGGATTTGGGCAGCTTGAAGCTGCTTACTTACTCAGTTTTTAAGTTCTTATGAAATCACAAAGTATGAGGATTTTTGACGTGTGTTCATTTGGATTTTTTTCTCCCCCCCTTGGCATTTGGAATGCCTTGTCTCTCTGCCTTCCTCCTGGCCCCACACTTGCATCTGGGGAGGTAGCAGAGGGGCCCAGGCAGGACGCACTGTGAGTTCACTGAGTGAGTCAAGAAAGGAGCCTCATTTCCTTCTTATTCATGAACCTCTAGGTGAGTCATCAGGATTTTTGCAGCACATCTGAAAAAATTGCTGACTTCCTAACGGACAAGATAAATTGAGGCTTGGGTGTCCACATGGATTAGTGGTCTTTATTAACTCAGGGGACTGTTGATCGATCCAAAGCTGAGTTCTTGGCTGTGCCTGTGGAGCCCTTCCTTGTGGGGTACCTCAGGGACTGGCTCAGACTCAGGTGGAGCTGGCCCACGCCTTGCCAGCCCTAGGAGCTCAGGCCTGTTTCTTAACCCTTGGCTTTTTTCCTTTAAACTTTAGATGATATCTCTTGGGGTTGTTCTGGAGATAATGTGTAATTTTCCTGATAAGGTACCTTCCACACAAAGATGCTTAATGTTAGTTAACCCCCTCCTCACCCCTCTCCCCCGCTGCCACCCTTGTTGGACAGTGGGACCTGGGCACTGCTAGTCGCCCACATTAAGAAAGCAGAAGTGGGGTTCCAAAGCAGTAGAGCACATAGGAGAAGAAGAGCAATGAAGGGTAGAAAACACTCCCGCCGCAGGGAGCGGCAGCTGCCTGAGTACGATCGGGGAGGCGGCAGGGCACAGCCTCATTAGCCAGTAGGGAGGGCGGGAAGAGGAGCAAATCACGGCTGTTGCTAGCTGATGACTTGGTATGGGTTGTGCAGACGAGGGCACATGTGTGCTGAATAACTGAAATGAACTGGCATGAGCAACTGAACTGTTGAGGATCCGTTGCGTCCCCTGGCTTGAGGCATGTGTCCGTGTCCCTTTCCTCTCCCGCCTGCTGTGTGGGCTGCGGGGTGGAGGAGGACATGATGTGGGTAAGACACTCTACTTTGTTTCTTGGCTGGCTCCTGTGAGTGGTTGCTGCCAGCTTCCTGGCCTGGAATTCTGATCTAGGTAGTGTTCCGTCCCCCTCGGCCCCCAGCTTCCTCCCCCATGTGTAGACACTTTGTTAATTCTCAGTTTAGGTGGTGCTTGGTTTTCATATTGTACTTCATCAACCAGTGTCCTTGATCTCTGTAAATAAATAGGCTTGCCTCAGATGATGAAAGAAGACTTTTAAAATTGAAAGTTAGTCTTTTTTACTCAGACTTAGAAGGATAAGACACTTTTCATTTGGTGTCATCAAAATGAAAACTTTTGTGTTTTGTTGGCTTCCATCAAGAAAGTACAGAGGCCATCCTCCAAAGAGAGTTTTCTCAAGTTATGGATCTGATAAAGGGCTGTGCCTAAAATATAATAAGATTAAAACCTAATAACCAAAAGGCTGATAACCTAAGTTAGAAGTGGGCACAGGGTCTGAATGGACTAATTTCCAGAGAAAGACATGTGGCCCATAAGCCTCGTTAGCCACCGAAGGGGTGCCAGTCAAAACATAGTGACTGTACCACTTCCCACCCACCAGGATGGCTCGAATGTGGACGACAAGTACTGTTGGTGTTTGGAGAGGCCATAGCGTATTGCCAGGCCTTGTGATTGCTGGTGGGAACACAGGGTGGCTCAGCCCTCATGGCAGACAGCCAGGCAGTCCCTCCAAAGTTGGATACTGCAGACCTCGCCACTCCCCAGAGGGAGAGCAGATGTGTCCACACACAAACTCCAACATAAATATTCAGCAGCAGCCTCATTCCTTTTTTGTCTGTTTTGTTCAAAGAAGCAAGATTTTCTTTTATTATTGGGTAAAACGATGTTAAGCCCAAAATAACAATGACGTTAAGAATCTTCTGTGCTTCCCAGTGTACAAACGCAGTTCTTCAGAGGGTGTCCCTGGTGTGGATTTGGTCATCCACATGAACTTCTTTTCTGAAACTTCCTTTTCTTACTTGACCAATGAGTCATGGACTTTGCTTAATTTTTTAAAGTTTTTATTTATTTATGTAGCTGTTCCTTTCCCTTCCTGCCCTCTTACTCTCCACCCCACACCCCACTTTCCTTTTCTCTCTCCGTAAAGCCCATCTTCTTACTTCTGTATCTCTTACATTTCTTTTGTTTGGTTTCCTCATCTTAGAGAAGCCATGTAACATTTAACTTTCTGGGTCGGATTCATTTTGCTGAGAATAGTGGTTGCAAGGTGCGGCCAGAGTTTGCCTAAGTTCTAGGCAGTAAATTCCTGTGTTCTGGCAGTAAGCGTTAACCTGGCTGGTGATGAGCAGCACATGCATCCTCTCGGGGCTACGGGGGCTTGAGTAATTGGGACAGGTCTTCCCTGGGGCGTGGGACTCCTGTGCTGCGTGACGCTGCTGACGTTGTTTTTGTTCCTGTTGTGCACTGGTACTCCTCGTGTGTTGATCGCGTTTGACTGTGTCTTGGTTCGTTTCATCCACACTGCCATCAGCAGGTGCGCATTCCAGCTGATGGCTGCCAGCATGGCAGAGCCGCTCGTGTCTGTGTGCTGCAGCTGACTTCTCAACTCTCACACTACGATGCTGACCAGATGTGGCAATTTTTAATTGCAATCATCAGTTCTTCCAGTGTGTGCTCAAAGATGATGTTTGCCTTTCTTTAGTGCTCCAGAGGAAGAATCCTCTTTACAGACTTCCATCAGTCAGGTGTCAGTCTGTGTGCCTTTGGCGAGAGAGACCTTTGGGCAGTTTTAAGGATCCTCAGTGAGCAGGAGAGATTCTATAGTGATATGGTGGTAGCTGAGCTGAGGAGGCAGAAGTGCCTGGGTGACCGATGGGCTACAGTTTGTTGTGCTGCCAGCCCACGTGGAGGTGACCCGTGCTTCCTTAGATGCTCCACATCATTTCCGTCTGATGTTGGACTTTGTCAACGTCTGCCTCCTCCCTTGTGTGCTGGAGAACAGGACAGCCGCTGGCCATGTCCATCCGATGGCCTATGCCCAGGCCCAGCAGCCCTCCCTGGACAGCTGTGCTTCCTTGCCCTTCTCGTGATGTCTGGTTGTTGCTGACTCTCCTGAGCTGCCTGTCTGCGTGTGCCTCACTGGTTGGGCTCCCAGGCTGCCTTTGCTTGCCACGCTACTGGCCGGGCAGTAGCTGTGGGGCTGGTGTCTTTCTTGAGGGACGTCGTCTTTCCAGGTGGCCAGAAAGGGAGAGAAATGCGTGCTGCCCCACATCATTCTTAATGACCCAAAAGTGGAAACAACATACATATTCACCAACTGACGAATGGATAATTAAAATGTGGTATGATTATATGATGAAATAGTAATTGATAATAAAAAGAAGTCCTGAGCCACGAGACAACCTGTGTTTGTGAACGAAGCCAGCTGCGAAGGATCACAGTACATGATTCTTTCATGTGAAATGTCCAGAGAAAGCAAGTCTACAGGTGAAAGAACATTATGGTTGCCTATAGTTACAGAGATGAGAGGCAGGGAGACCAGGAGTGAAGGCGGCTTGGAGGTGGGTTTCATTTTGGACTGATGAAAAGGTCCTAAAATTGATTTGGGGATGTTTGCTGAGCTCTGTGAATTTTGTAGCTGTTGAATTATACATTATGTATATGAATTATATAGTAGATATATCTACAGTGTGTACCAAAAGCCATACACATTGTAAAAAATAAAATATTCCAATTTGTTTGCTCAGGATTGGTTTGTCCTAATATTGGAAGTAAAACTAATGCAGTGGCAAAAATTATGCAAACTAAGTTCAATGTGCAGGGCATCCCAAAAGTTGCTGCATATAGGAGAAACGAAACATCTGGGGCACCCTGGCTGTATTACAAATTTTATAATTGTATAGTGACATCTGTCTCACCAAAGTAGTTTTTGGAAAAGGTTTCTGCGTGAAACAGGAAGCGGAAGCAGAGCCTCAGGCATCGTCGGAACCGAGTTGTCAGGCTTACGTTGGAGGGTCTAGATAGCTGGGCTGTACTCCTGGTTCCCCTATAAACGTTGGTTGTCTGGTAGGTCAGTTACTTCTCTGTAGACTTAAGTGCCTTCCTCCAAAAAAACCCAAGGCACTCGGAGCAGCAGGCCTGCAGTCCCGTTTAGCTTTGGAATCCCATAATGACGCCAACGAGACATTGCAAGGACAGTTGGATCAGGCCTGTTCTGTGTAGGGGAAGAGAACCTAGTCCTTTCTGAAGTAGTTACTCGGTGACAGAGCGGTGGACCCTGAGGTACTGCGGGAAATCCTGCCTGAGTAGCCTGAGGACAGACGCAGCATGGAAGAAACCCCTAGGCTTGGGATCAAAGCTGCGTCTCTGCGGATTTGAAAGCGCTGGGGTGGAGACAGAGTTTTAAGAAATTCCTGCCGTGTGATCTAATAACGTCCCTTTCATTCCCTAGGCGCAGATTGTCTATAGATTCCCTGAGCACGTTGGTTTCACCCTTTGCTTTAAGACCTTTGAAGGCTATTATTAATGCACACATCAACATGAAATAAGGCCAAAGCTTCTTTTTTTCGGAGCCTTTATACAGCCAGAAAATGGTGCAGCTTGGGCCTTGCTGGCTCTCTGGTGGCGAGGGCGGCCTTTGAAGCGGTGTGCCCTGGGTGTGGTGTATGAGAATTCACACCGGTTATACAGAGAGGTGGTCTAGAATGCCCTCGTCGAACCTAGTTTGAGTCTGTTTCTGGTATCATTTACTTTTTAAAACTTTAGCTGCAGTACCCTCATCTGCAAAGTGGGAATCTTCATAGTTCCTTCTTCTGTCAGTTGTGGGATTTTGCTTGGTGTTTTATACAGTGTATGTGAAGGCATTTTCTCAACTTTAACATGCACCTCAAACATGAGTCTTGCTTTTTAAATTTTTTTTAGTGAAATCTCATTTATTATCTTACCGGGTACCCTCTACAAACAGCTCACTTTCTGTCAAGACGAGGCTCAGAGCAAGTCAATTGCTCGCAGGCATACAGGCAGAATATGGAAAACATGGGCGTGGTGCTAAGTCCTCCTGAAGCACCTGTTCCTTTATCACCTGCTCCTGTCTCTGTTAGTTGGCCTCAACCTTGGTTTCATTTTGGGGTCTCTCAGGAAGCTTTTAAAAAACACAGATGCTGGGGCTGGAAAGTGGTTAAAGCACTTGCCTTGCCAGCACAAGACCCTGAGTTCAAATCCCCAGCACCGCGTAAACCTGGGTGTGGTGTTGCCTGCCTGTAGTCCCAGCAGGACTTGGGAGGCTGAGGCAGACTGATTGCCCTTAGTCAAGGTCACTCGGGGCTACACCAGTGAATTCAGGACTACCCTGGGCTGCAGAGTGAGACCCTGTCTCAAAAAGAAGTAAGCGCACACACGCACACACGCACGCACGCACGCACCCTAGGGCTGGGAGCATAGCGTAGCACCCCGTCAGACAGACATGGTGGCACATGCTAATAATCTCAGCACTTGGGAGGATGAAGCAAGAGGATTGCCATGTGTTTGAGGCCAATCCGCTGGACTACAGAGCAAGACCGTGTCTCCAAAAAACAGCACAAAAAACCAGAGAAACTGACAAACAAAAACAAAACACAAAAACAAAAAAACAGACGTTTTGTCCTACTGAGACATCTGGAGTTGGACTTTCTAGTGGGTGTTAGCGTATTGCTAGTGACGAGAAAGAATTCTGTGTAGGGCATGGGAGCATGGTGAGAGCTGCTCCCCCTGCTGGTCCCCACCGTGGCCTCGGGTGTGCCTCGGGTGCATGATTGTCTGGGGTCGGGGGGCTGTAACCTAGGGCCCCTGCTAGTTGGTGCTGAGTTGCAGAATTCCATGTGGGAAAGACTGGTTCTTGTGGGTAGGAGCTGGAAACTGGTTTATTCTAAGAAATCTTACAGCGTTTACTTTGGAATCTTTTTTCTCGCAGCACATTCACAACCAAAGTGGAATTCTCTGAGCTTGGGAAGAGTTTAGCAAAGTTAATTTTAACATGACGCTACGTCAGTGTTTATCTCTCCAAGTTTGGAACATTGTATTGCCTCGTGCTTTCATTAGCTCGTTTTAGCCCTTGCAAGGTGCTGTTTAAAGGTAATTAAGAAAGAATCATGGCCAGTGATTTGTGGTAAAATTTTGATGGCTGTGCTGAAACATGGGACTTCACAGGGTCAGCTTCTCCCAAGCGTTGGGAAGCCAGCCAGACGAGGCCGCTGCCAGAGGGAGGTCTGTGCGGGCAGCAGGCCACCGTTCCCTTGGCTCCCTCAGCCCGAGAATGCATGGCATGAGATCCGGCTGCTGCTTTCTTCCTTCTGTCCCCAACCCCGTTTCCTCTGCCCTGTGTGGGTTGAGAAACTACCCTAAGAAGCTTCAAATTTTAATGAAAACTCATTTTTGCAGAGCTCTGAGTTGACAAAGCCATGCATTTTCTTTACTGCGGTTGTTCCTCAACATAGCAGTAATAAAAAATAGCAATAGCATCAGAATGGTAATCACAGTCCAATGGCAACAGCACCCCCTGTGCCAGTCATCAAGCACCTAGTGACTGCCACATGTTATATTAGGAGCGTACTTTTTTGGGGGGTGGGATTTCAGTACCGAGAATCTACCCCCAAGGCCTCCACACTGAGCTGCATTCCCAGTCCAGTTTTTAGTTTTGATTTTTCAGACAGGCTCTAAGTTACCCAGGCTGGGCTTGAATTTATAATCCTCCTGTCTCAGCCTCCCAGAGTGTTGTGCTGCCAGTCCAGCTCTTCAGCAGCTTCCTCCTCCGCCTCCTCCTCCTCTTCCTTCTCTTCTCCATCTTCTCCTCCTCTTCCTCCTCCCCCGCCTCCTCCAGGCTAGTCACAAACTCCCTGTATAGTGCTTGCTAGCCTAGAACTCTTGGCAACCCTCTTCTTGCCTCAACCTCCTCAGTGCTGGGATTGCAGGTGTGTGCCAGTGGAATTTTCATGTGGTGCTGGGGATTAAACCTGGGGCCCGTGTGTGCTGGGCCTAAGCATCCTAACCACTTAGCTGCCCCGCCCCCTCCCAGCCCAATTCAGGTTCTTTGGGGCCTTGGCTTAGATTTCAGTTGCCTGATGACCGCAGGCAAGTCTGTGCCTCGGTTCCCTCATCTACCAGTGCAAGCTGCCTCTCAGGACTGTGGTGATTTGCAAGATCGTACATATGACGTGCCGCTCCACACTGGGATGCCCCTTGGAAGGAAGCTTAGGGACAGAGCTGGTCTTCCTGGTGCCGCAGGCTGAGGGCTGTGTCATGTGACAGCTCGCATTGTCTGGATGGGAAAGCAGAGTGCCCATGCCGAGATCGCCAGAGAGGTGGAGGCGAAATCATGCTTCATGCTTTCTTCCCTGTCGTACTGCCTTTCAGCAGGTTGTGCTGGGGGGCTTGGACGCGTTAGGACTTCAGCATTTCTTTTGGCCGACAAACTCAGCTAGCAGCCACTTTAACGTGGGGTCGATGGGGCTTGGGTAACAAGTTTTGTGGACATTGGGCCGGAATGGAGAAGAAACGTTTATTCTTGTCCTGGAGAGAACTCACTCATCTAGGCAGTTCCTTAGACTTCCTGGCCATCTGAGGGAGACATCCCGTCCTGTTTCTTTTTTCAGATGGCTGACCATCTGCTTTGTGCCAGGTGTGTAGTAGCTGCTGGGAATCCCTGATGGGTGTGGCTGACCCTGCAGTTGGACCTGAATCAGGTTGATACGATAAATACTTAGAGTAGGCTTGCCACAAGCGATACCAGAGCCAAAGAGGGACTGGGAGCTGCCAGCGGTGCAGGGTGAGCTTCCTGGATATGTGGCTGCCCCATGTCAGCTGGGTAATCATTGGGAAAACCAGGACTGTTACCTCTGAACAGTGCTCTTCCTTACTTTAATTCAACCAAAATTAAGTATCTTAGTGGTGCGCTGAGCATCTGCTGCAGTCCAAGTCTGCAGCTGGCTGTGTCATTGCCCGTGGGAGCTGAGCAGGCCTTGCCCTCAGCAGGCGCTTACCCCTTGATAACCAGCTACAGGAGCTGGGAGACTTAGAGATGTCCCTCTTTTTAAAATTTCCTTTCCCCAATTTCTCTTGCAGCAAATAAAAAGAAGGAGAAGGAAAGGCCGGAAATTTCTCTTCCCTCAGATTTTGAGCACACGATTCACGTGGGTTTTGATGCGGTCACCGGGGAGTTTACGGTGAGTCACAGGCCACCTGGAGACCTTGGTCCTGCGGGTTTCTGGCATGAGCTGGTAGATGTTGTCCCTTTTCATCTTCTCGGTGCTTCTCTCGTCATCTGAGACCTTCATTACTGTCTTCTTACACTCACGAGAGGAGCACTTTCCTAATCTCCGAAATTGTGCTCATAGAAGCCCATTAGTTCCATTTTTTAAAAAAACCTCTGTTAAGAGCTCTGTGGTAGCAGGTTATATAGATGGGGCTCTCTCTTGGTTACTGTTTCATAGTTGTGACTAAATATGCCACATGCACCAGTTAGGGGAGGAAAGGTTTATTTTAGCACACAGTTTAAGACAGAGTCCACTCACCAGGGACAGCTGGTGACGGTGGAAGTGCATGGCAGAGAGGGGCAGCTTCTCACAGCGTCACACCCAGGAAGCCAGGTCAAGTCCACGTCCAGCCCCAGAGGAAGGTAGCAGCGTATGTACATTTCCAGGTCTCGTTCCAGTGATCCACCCCTTCTGGGTTCAGCGTCAGTGCTCTGCCCCTTCCAGGTGGGGTTCTGATCTACCACATGCCTGCAGTCCACCCTCCAGACCAAGCTGCAATCTCCTAACAGTGCATGGCTTTATAGACAATCCATAACATCCAAGTACGTGAGACTTTGGGGGGACATTCCAGATGCAAACCACAGCAGGTGCTGGTGACACAGTCCCTGCTCAAAGGGAGCCATAGTCTGGTGAGGTGGAAAATGTCAGAAGAAGTGACTGGTGTGGAAAGAAAGGCAGTATAAGAATAGTTTGTGTGGGCTCGGAGGACATGGGGGCTGAGTACAGCCTGCTTGTCATAGCTGGTGGGCACGAGCGCCAGACTTTGCTTTCCCCTAGGACCCCATGCTGCGCTGTCCTGACGCGTTGTTTCCCTAGGGCATGCCGGAGCAGTGGGCCCGCCTGCTGCAGACATCCAACATCACCAAGTCGGAGCAGAAGAAGAATCCACAGGCTGTTCTGGATGTCTTAGAATTCTACAACTCCAAGAAGACCTCCAACAGCCAGAAGTACATGAGCTTCACAGGTAGGAGGACACTTCCTGGGCAGGTAGGGGCAGGTCAGGAAAGGCTTTAGTTGAGGCAGAAAAGCTCATAGTGAAAGAAGTGGAGACCGCACTCCCCCAGTTGGAGTTCTGGAACTGGACAACCAAGGCGGTAGGTTTTTGTGTTGAACTTTTGTTGTAATAGTCTTTTTTTTTTTTTAAGTGGCTTATGTTGTATGTAAGGAGTGGGGCTTGGGACACTCCCTAGGCATAGTCCCTTCATTCCCTTAAGCCTCTAAATGGGAATCATGATTCCTATCTCAAGGAGGTATAGTAAGGAATAAATGAGTTCACTGACGAGGACGTTTTCATGAGTTGTGAATCAGCACCATGGAAATGTGCAAATCAAGCCAATAATTACATTTGCTCTGTAGTTGAGCCTGGTCTTAAACCCACTATGTTTGAATAGGGGTCTTCCTGCCTCAGCTTCCCAAGTGCTGGCATTACAGGTGTGCACCACCCTGCCACTTCTGTGTATAAGACATTACGATAGGGTTTTTGTTGGTGATGCTTTTTGTGGCACTGGTGATTGAACCCAGGGCCTTCGCTACATCCTCAGCTGTTTGTTATTTATTTATTTAATTTATTTTGAAACAGGGTCTTCCTCTGTAGTCCAGGCTGGTCTTGAACTCACTGTAGAGTGGCCTTGGACTCGTGGCAACCTTCCTGCCTCAGCCTCCCAAGTGCTGGGATTACAGGTGTGCACCACCACACTCTGCTTATGTGGTGCTGGGGAATTGAACTTGGGTTCTTAGCGCTTGACTTAGTACTTGCTAGGCAAGCACTTTAACCACTGAGCCATTCCCCCAGCCCAGTTTGTTATTTGTATTTTGAGACAGAGTTTCTCTAAATCACCCCAGCTGGGTCTGACCTTGTGACCTTCCTGCCTCAGCTTCCTAGAGTGCTGGGATTGTAGACAAATACCACCACACCCTGCTCCAAAGTGTTTTTAATGAAAGAATTAGGATTAGAATCCAAGCCGCCTAAACCCTAGACCAGCATCATTTTAATTTACTAATTGCCTTCAGTAATTTTATTTGGAACACTTCCTTCCACAAGAAAGACTGTATGTGGGTGGGTGGAAGCCCGGGACCATCATGCTAAGCTACATCTCCAGCTCATTTTTGTAGTTTCAATTTTGAGACAGTGTCTCCCTAAATCAGTAAATTGCCCAGTCTGGGCTGGAACTTGTGATCCTCCTGCCTCAGCCTCCCAGAGTGCTGAAATTACAGGCCTGTATCACCAGGGCTAGCTAATAGCAGAGACATGTTTCCTTAGCTAGGATGACCTAGGGCAGGCCCGTATTGCTGGAAACTTGCCCTCTATGTTCGTGTTTGAGAAGGAGAGAACAGGAGTTCCTTGTCATAGGCCAGCTGCTCCTTGTTCTGCAGATGGACGGGCCAAGGAGGGCCTTTCTGACGGGGCCTTGCTAGTGGCTTTCCTGGTCGGCAGCTCTTTGTTTATGTTGCCTCCTGCCTTCTCCTTCCTTCAGAGGAAGCGTTGTGGGAAGGTGGGGGCTGGAATGAATGCTGATGTTGAGGGGTGCACTCCCGGGCAGTGTCTGGCTTCTGTCAGAGACACAGATGGTGGGGGTAGTCGACTGCAGTGCCACCGGGGGACTGATGTGTCCTCCCCACAGGGTCCTCCCCAGGTATGAGCCCCTGGGGCCGTGCGCACTTCTTCCCTGGAAGGGTTGGCTCTCTCCAAGGAGGCGAGGAAGGAGGGTGCTCCTAGTCAGGAAGTTAGAACTACACTTAGGGAGTTGTTATAGAGACAGTGGGTTAGAAGCTGCTGCTGGAAGTCTGCGTGGGAAGCCCTTGGTAGGATCTGGATACTGGAAGCATGTGTGGAGGTGTGTGCAGATCGTTTGTGCGTGTGTGTGTGTGTGTGTGTCTGGGCACATGTGGAGATGTGTGCAAATGGTGTCTATGCACACATGCAAATGGAGTGTGGGGAGGCACAGTCCGTGGGTTTGCCAGTTTAAAATTATAGTCCAAGTGAGTCCTGAGTATGACTATGTATGCAGATACACACATGCAGGTAATTGTCAGGTGTTTGCTGTGCATGCACGTGTGAGTAATTAATACCTGTAGATAGATTTGTACAAATTTACTTTTGTATGTACAAACCTATGCATGCAAATATGTGTGTGTGTGTGCATGTGTACATGAGAACAGGATTTTTAATTTTCTGGAAGTGAAGATAGGGGCCACCTCTAGGCAAAATTCTCTTTTTGGCCTCATTTCTTTTAAGGTCCCACCTCTTCCTCTCATTTCCCTCTCGGCGCACTGTTCGCCACGGTGACACCGCCTCAGTCTATGTGTGCCTTCATGTGAGTTGCCGTCCCCTGTCACTCTCACGATAGCCTGAGGGCTACAGGATCAGAACTGTTACCCTCACTTGCAGACTTGAAGTTAGTGAGAACCAGGCCTGTGGCATAAGCCTGTAATCTCAGTTCTGGAAAGCTGAGGCAGGAGAATCTAAAGTTTGAGCTAGCTTGGACAATTTAGAAGCTTAACAAAGCTCTGTCTCAAAACTAAAAAAATGAGCTGCAGATGTAGCATAGTGCAAAGGCCTGGTCTAGGTCCCTGGTACCACAAAAAGGGGGGGGGGGGGGGAGGAGTCAGAGGCGGAGAAGTACTAGCCGCATGGCTGCTCCCTAGGCAGAGGGAGGGGAGAGGAAGTCAGCTGGGCCAAGGAGGCTGCCTGGCCGGAGGGAACTCTTCTGAGGTGATGGATGTGATTTTTAAACCGAGGCTTTGCAGCCCTCTGCTGTCCACAACCCAGGCATAACTCTCCAGGCCACTCTTCCTGGTCAGTTTCCCTATTTTTTCATCATTTGGTTTTTCTGCACCCGTGCGTAAGTAATTAATATGTGAGGGAAGAAGCGGACTGGGGTGGCAGCACGCCTGGCCTTAGCCCGGCTTTGCCGCTGGTTTAAGTGACCTTGAGCCACGGCCCTTGCTGAGCCTTGGCTGCTCTGTGGTCAAATGAAGTCTTCGGTATCCTCTCTCTTCTGTCATCCTATGCTTTGGATTTTTTTTTTTTTTTTTTTTTTTTGAGAAAGGGTCTTGCTCTATAGCCCAGGCTGGTCCTGAATTGACTATGGAGCCCAGGCTGGACGTGGACTCATGACAGTCCTCCTGCCTCCGCCTCCCGAGTGCTGGGATTACAGGCATGCGCCACCATGCCCAGCTTATGTGGTGCTGGGGAATCGAACTCGGGTACTTAGCACTTGACTTAGCGCTTGCTAAGCAAGCGCTTTAACTGCTGAGCCATTCCTCCAGCCCCGCTTTGGGATTTTTGATGTCTAGAAATTGTGCATCTTCATCCAAAGCAGTGTTTACATGTTGTGAAATACGGTGTAAGAGATAATGTACGTGATCAGGATCCTTGGTCCCTGGAGCTGTCAGCTGTAGGGACGCTGAGGAGAGCCTGGTGAGGGCGCAGAACCGCACTCTGCCCCTTTGGTTGTCTTTTGGAGAAGAAAGACAGATGGATTGTGTTTACGTTCTGTACTGAATCAGTTTGTCCAGCGCACACCTGGCTGTTCAGGGCTTAAGAGTATGTTGTTGTAGCTTGCCTTGAGGAGCTCTACCTGGCACTTGTTTATATGATGGAACGGGGATCTTGGATGTTCTCTGGGCTTGTTTTTGGTGACAGATATGTAAAACTTGTTAGCATTTTTTTCTCCTCAATTCCATTGGTGTTGAATTGGTGAGTCTGTTTCCTTTGGGACACGTAGGAGCTCAATCTAAGACAGTATTGAGGTTCTTTTTGTGGCAAGGTCTCCTGGATCTGCTTCGTAGTTCATCAGGTTCAGGCTATTGCTGATTCTAAGATGTACCATTCTTTTGTATACCACCCAGGGGAAAAAAGCTGCCACTCAAACCACATAATACCCGTAAGTACAGAGCACGTCTCCATTTTAGAGCTGTTAGTGTGGAAAGTCCATCTTAGAATTAATGCTCTAGGGTAATTGTGTAAATGAGACCACTTGATTTTATTCTCAGAAAACAAGTCCCAGCCAGTTCATTAAACCTAGCACTCTGGGAGGCTGAGGCAGGAGGATTGCAAAGTTCAGGCCTGCCCAACCAACTCATAGAGACCCAAAAAAGCAGTCCAGGTGTATGTAGCTCAGCGATAGTGTTTGCCTAGCTGTGCAAAGTCCTGGGTTCGATGTCTAGCACAGGGGCGGGGGCTAACGTATATAAAATCCCACTTGTAGTCATGTGGTCTGTGCAGCATACCTAGCCTGGGAGCTGGCCTTTGCAGCAGCTGTACTGTTACTGTGCTCTGAACCTGGGCAGCACTTGGCCAGAGAGCCTACCTAGCACTCAAAGAAGGGTTCACTTACTGTTTTTTGTCTTTGTTCCGTTTCAGATAAGTCAGCAGAAGACTACAACTCTTCAGACACATTGGTAAGTGTGTATTTGCTCTATTCTGAGGTGAGCCGTGTAGAGTGAGGGTCAGGACTGGACGGTAGGTTCAGAGCGGCCCAGGAGGCACCTCTCTTTGTTACTCTCCCGCATCTGACTTCAGAATCCCTGCCTACCCCAGAGAGGCATAGGCTTGTGTGCAGACAGCCCTTCCGGCGTTAGCACTCTGGACTTGCCAACCCCGGCACTAGCACATGTGGCGTTTGGGCCTTTCATCTGTAGCTCTGGGATTTGGGAAAGCCAGTCTGCTGCTCTGAGCTGCAGATTCTTCATCACAGATTGAGGGGACACTCTCTGCCTTTCCCCAAGCATTTCTTCTTTCTTGTAAATTGGCTCTGCAAAGCCGGGTTTAGGGATGGTTGTTGAGGGCAGCAGATTCTGTCCTTGAAGTGCTGGTCACGCTTCTCCTGAAGTTGTGGTGATGAAAAATGGTAGAAGAGTTGTGGAAATGCTGGCCAGCAAGTAATGCCTCAGAGGTGCCTCAGAGGTTCTGCCTTTCAGACCATGAGTACTAAAGAGATGTTGATGTGTTCACAAGGGTCTTATCGATAGTACAGTGTAACATAGGTAAGAGATACTGTGATTCTTTAACCTGGTATCTCTTGTAGAAAGGTGGAGATGCTGAGTTGATTTACAAAACATTTGCAGAAGCCCCTACACCATGCCAGCACCTACCTGTATGGAGTGGAGTGATACAGAGATGGCTGGTCATTGTCCTAGAGCCTAAGGATTTCCCAGAACTGTGGGGGACCCAAGGCACAGAAGACAGTTGTAATTCACACATGGAGATTTATGAGTCCAAGGTCTGTGCCAGACCTATTAATGGCGGTGTCTTTGGCATTTGGCAAGTCCTGGCATCCATTGAACATATACTGAGTGGAAGATTGATTATGTCAGAGAAAGCTTGGTGGTGAAGGCTGAGCTGAGCAAGTGAATTCTCTAGGGCACGATTAGGAGAGGTGATGTCGTCTGTACAGAAAGGATCGCGTTGGAGAGTGGGGAGTACTGCATGTATTTTGGATGCCCAGAATGGGGGTGGGATGAGTGTAGAAGTGGAGGGAGGAGGAGGGAGTAGGCCACATGTGTAGGAGTTTGACTTTATCTTAAGGGTAATGGGGCGTGTGAGGGATTTTCAGCAGAAGAATAGGGAAGTCTAACTCAGTGTGAGCCACAGCCAGAATACTCTGAGCCTTTCTGCCAGCACTGGGCATTGGTTGATTCAGAGTCATTTTTATTCCTCCCCATTGTAAAAAAAAAAAAAAGAAGAAGAAGAAGAAAAGAAAAGAAAAGAAAAGAAAAGAAAAGAAAAGAAAGGTTCACACAGCATGGTGGGGCCGCTCTCATTCACTAGCATCGTAGTGAGATGGGTTGTCATACATGGCTTTTAGATGACCAGGCTGAGACGGAGACGGGCTGTACTTTTCCCCTGATCCAGTCTTCCATCAAATGGAAACTAAAAGAGAGGGGTGAGAATCTTAAGTGTAAGATCTTTGCGCATGGAATTGTGTAGAAAGGCCTGTGCTGAGTTGGGCTGTGCCTGCTGGCTCAGGGGTCTGTGATTGTGTGGAAAGCTGTCAGCTGTCGCTCGCTGCAGGTCTTCCCCGCCGGCCGTTACGTAAGAGTTCTGTGCATCAGCTTAGCTTGTGCGGGACACGTCGTCATCCCCTTTCACAGGCAGGAAGGCTCTTTAGAGCCATGGTGGAACCAGAGTCCCGTGAGCCTACCCAGAGTTCTCTTCCCTCTGGCAGCAGCAGAGTAGGACGTTAAGGTGGTCTCATGAGGAGATGGCAGTGAAGCCACCGCCATGTTGCTGGCTGTGGGGAAGAGGAAGAGCCCCGCTGCTCAGGCCATATGGCAGGGAGGGCGACACCTGCTCGGCGCAGCCCGTGCTGGTATGGTGTCTGCAGGAAGGCCCTCAGGACGCCAAGGGCATTTCCTCCCTGGGGTAGAGCCTTCGTCTGTGGCTCCTTGTTCTGTCTTTTCTTGCTAGCTCTACATGGAGAATATGATTTTTTCTGTGGCTGCACACCATTGTTTTCCATACTGGTCACATAGATCACTCCTCCTGACTCATGAAACAACAGATGGGACTATGACCTCCAGTACAGCTGAGGGAACTGTGACTCAGGAGGTTAGGTGCCTTGCTTCCTGTTGTTGGGAACCGCGTGGTGGAAATCAGTGCAGAATCTCTTTCTCCTGAGTATTCAATTTACTACTCAGGTCAGAATTATCTCCAGAGTATCTTTTCTGTGCCAAAGTGTAGGTGACACCAAAATGAATGTGTACTATGGAAGATCTCAAGAAAAAAAGTTAGTGACAGGCTAGGAAGGCAAGAGCAGCCAGAAGCGGACACAGGAGGGAGCATTGGGGGTGTAGTTGGTAGAGTTCGTCATTCTTTCGGGCAGTACAGGAAGTTTGCACAGTGACTAGGTCCTGAAGGTTTATTCCCTTCCCAAAGAGTGATCTTTAAGGTCCCTTCCAGCTCTGAGATTCTGCTGCTGGGGTCTGAGATCTGACTCTGTGGTTCCGTGGCATTTTAGTGCCTGGCTCTTGTTTATAAAATGACTACCCGTATGTCCTGGGGTCTTTGTGTACTGAGAGGTCCAGGTCTTTGTTTTAATTTCACAGGGATTCCTTTTGTAGTGCCAGGTGAACAGTGAGGAAGGGCAGTGCTGTCCTGCCCAAGGGAAGGCAGGAGCAAAAACAAGTTCTCAAGGATTTAGCACATCGATAGACGACTTGGACTTTGTGCTACAATCCCATATTTTAAGCAGAAGTTTGGTATATATAGTATAATGCTATCAAAGGAGTCTCCTGAAATTTATTCAGGGTGGTAGACAGAATTCACCCATGCATATCTCTTGCTAACCCAAATTTCCTAATTTTAGAAAAGGTGGATTAATAAGGAAAATCAGTGCTCCAAAACAAAAGCAGGGCACAGATCAGCTACTGTGAGGGTCTCAAGAAAGATAAAAGTAGGTGAGGTCTGCTTGATCAGAGCAGAGGCAGCCACAGCTTAAGGAAGTGGAAAGTTCCTGAGAAGGTCAAAGTGTATCAGAGAAGGGCTGAGAGAATATTTAACAAGAAGCAGGAAGTAGTCTTGGATCATCTTTGAAAGTAAATTAATTTGTTTCTGCATACGGTAACCCCCTTTCTGCCTTACAGTCAGCAACAGCCAGTATTTTGAAGCAAGTACATTTGAGCCTAGGCTAAAATCAAGTACTTTTCTGTGAGATAAAAATAAGCTGATCACTTCTTTTTTGTTCTCTCTTTCTCTGAGACAAGGTCTCACCGTAGTCCAAGCTGTTCCTGAATTCACTATGTATCCGCCTTAGTTACTTTTTCTGTAACTGTGACTCAATACCCAACATCCACAACTTTAAGGAGGGAAGATTTATTGTAGCTTACAGTTTCAGAAAGTCATGGTCCATTAACAGGTAGGTGGCTGGAAAATGGCAGAATCACATGGTGGGGCTGCAGCTAGAGCCAGAGCCAGAGCCAGTGATAGAGGTCCGCACAGCATGGCGGAAGAGAGACCAATCTGTGAGGAAGGGTGGAACCAGCCCAGGCCCCTCCAGGTCAAGCCCCAAGCACCCACCCATTCTAGCCAGGCCTCACCTTCCCACACTACGGAGTATCCACAGGTACTTGAGGCTTTTGGGGGACACTCCAGATCCACATCATGATAGTAGCCCAAGCTGTCCTCAAACTCAGGCAACCCTCCTTCCTCAGACTCTTGAGTGCTGGAATTAAAAGTTTATTCCACCATGCTCAGTTTATGTGGTCCTGGGGAATTGAGCTCAGGGCCTTGTAGTTGCTAGGCAAGCAGTCTAACCACTGTGCTATTCCTCCAGACCATTTTCTTTTGCTAAAACACTGTCTCACTCTATAGATGAGGCTGGTTCTGAACTCACTGTATAGCCCAGGCTGGCCTCTAACACACAGCAGTCCTCCTGCCTCAGTTTCCTAAGTACTGGGATTACAGATGTGTGGGTATGTGTGCCTCCACACACGGTTTATGTTCTGTTGTGGAATTAAAGTCGGAATTGAAAGCCCACAGGACAGGGCGCTGCGTGGAGACATCAGTGTTTAGAATTTCCATTGGCATGTTTTCTTTTTGACCCGCTGGGGCAGGCAGCTTGGGAGGCCCTGGACATCCCCTCCCCAGGGTAGGTGCCAGAGCTCAGCGGCCCCTTCAGGCTGTCGGCACACATCATTCAGTGTCTTTAGTTGAAATTCTGGACTCAGTCCTTTCTACTGACCTCAAAACCGTTATTCAGTCCGGCAGCAGCTGCTGACACTGCTCCAGGTCAGGCCTGCCCTTGACCGTCTAGCTGGACCTTGGAGCCTCCGTGGTGGTGATTAGTGGGCCTTTCTGTGTAGAATGAGTTTGGGTCTCTTTTAAAGATACAGGAGTTCCAGTGAGCTTTTGTAGCCAGGTAATGGTATAGTGTTGAGCCCTTTCGGTCTCTTCTTCCACATCCTGTTCCATTTTCTTTGCGCTTGGCGGTTGAATGTCCTCCTGGCCGTGTGTTTCTCCCTAGCTTCCCCCACTGCCAGCATCACCTTGTATTGAGCAGCTCCTACTGGTCTGGCCAACACCACTGTCACAGCTAATGCTTGAGTATTTGTAGAATAAATTTTGCATGGATCGTCTTACTTAGTTTTGCACTAACACTAAAGAAATACAACCGTCAGCTCCTTTTTGTGGATGAGAAAACAGACTTTAACGTTTTACCTAAACCTTCTTGCGTATATGTGATGGAGCCAAGGTTGGACCCCACGCTCTGTGATTCCACACTGCAGCTCTTTGCTGTTAGTCTTGGTGGCCTAGTCACACAGACGCCTCAAAATAAAATCTCAACAATTAGAGCTGTACAGTCATCAGTCTGTGTCAGCACCTGGACGAAGAAGGAAAAGAAGCGGCAGGGAAGACCCGCTGAAAATCGGGTGGGTGCAGACAGGTGTGTGCTGTGCGTCCCATGCAGGCTGTTTGCGTCCTGTTGCTGGGAGGGGTGGAAGAGGCAGCAGGAGGGAAGGGCCTCTGAAGTCTGTGTGGGCGAAGAGGTGCCCGCTGATCTTGCTCCTGGCGTCCACCTGGAGGACTCTGAGGGGGCACCTATTCTTCTAAGCACTGCCCTCATTGGAAAGATGCAGCCAAAGGTGCTGATCATACATTTCTGTCACAGTGGAAATCTGGGCTGAGGGTGCCGCCCCAGAGCCAAAGACATGCGTGCCTGAGGTGGTCTGACCTTGCAGGCCCTGAGTTTCATGTGCTGTACTGCTCACTAAAGAAAGAAGGCAGAGACTAAGAAGCAAAGGGGGGAAATTCAAACCTGTGGATGAACTGGTAGAAACACTTCTAAAATAACCGCTGGGCAGAGGCTTGGAGTAGATAGCAGTCAGAGTCAGAACGCTTGCCTGTCAAGTACAGGGCCCTGGGTATAATTTCCCAGCACCATATAAACTGGGCATGGTGGCGGTGCAGATCTGTAAACACAGCACTCTGGAGGCTGAGGCGGGAGGATTGCTCTGAGTTTGAGGCCAAACTGGGCTATCATGAGTTCAGGACCAGCCTGGACGACAGAGCAAGAACCTGTGACAACACCCATAAAAAATACTGCTAGGCAGTTCAGGCTGTCGGGGTAAAGAATGCAGACTCTGACAGTGACGCTTGTGTTGGGTGTTGGTTTTCAAAAAAGCAGATACAGTTGTGGCTTCTAATACTCTTTGCTCCATACAATAAAGAACTTGCATAAGGCAGATATTTTCATGTTTGAGGCAGGGTGGATGATGTACGATACATGAAGAATAAGGAAACCAGGAGTCGTGTGTGAGGCTTATAGTTGAAATTTTTCTTTGGTGCTTTTTACTGTTTGTTGTAAAATAGGGTTGTTGTTTTTTTTAGCCTGTGTTTAAAATGTTTTTTTTTTTTTAATTTATGAGAAACATCTTGGTAAAGTACTTCCAAAATAAAAAAAAAAGATACTTTCTTAGTGTCCTTCACTGTCCTGCTGCAGCCATCATCCCTCTGTGGCTGCTTAGTCTAGGCTCCTGTTCCGGTTCTGGATGGCCTGGCTCCGAGGTGGTTTTCTGAGCATTTCCACCCTCCTGGTTTTCTCCTGAGCACACCGTTCTGCCCCACAGGGACGGGTTGTGAAGCGTCCCCTCCCCTCTCCCCTGGCTCCGCTCGCTCTCCACCAGGCTGGGAGTGGGGTTGGGGGTAGATGCGCCATGCCTTGCGGGCTGACTTCTGTTTAAGGTGACACATGTGGTTACTAGGCACAGCGTTTGGCCAGTTCCTTACGTCTTGTAGCTCTGTGCCATTTCTGAGTGGTCTCCATCCTCTTGTCCCTGTATGTCACTTCCCCAGGGCCCTTGGTGGGCAGAGAGCTGCTGGCCCCCTCCCCATCTGACAGACAGGAGTGGGATCTGCTGTTCCCAGTGGGGACACAGGGCCAAGGCCTAGATAACTAGGGGTGAACTAGTTGTTACGACCCCTGCCCGGGCTGCCGCCTGTGGAAGCGGGATGGGTTTCTGGGAGAAGCATGGCCGCTCTGCAGTCACAGGAAGCGGACGCCTAGAGCCCAGGGGCTCTGGCGACGGAGAGGGTGCCATGTGCCCTCACGTCCACCCTGTGCTCCCCGTGCTCTCCGGAGGGGACAGCTCAGTTCACAGTCTGTCCCTTGAGGAGGAGGCAGGGCAGCTGTGCCCAGTAGGCCCAGGAGGCTGGCGAGGGAGGAGAGGGAAGGGGCACACGCTGGTTTGGATAGCCATATGCCGTGACAGGAGAAGGAACTGGAACATTTCAAAAGATGCAAAGTTTTGGTTTTTCCCCACAGTTCTTCTTTACCCCCATGGCATGGGAAGAGTAAGCAACGGGTCTCACCTGAGGTGGGGAGAGCGGCTGCCTGCATCGCTGGAAGGCTTCTGGGAGGAGGAGGAGGCCCCAGACTGAGTGGCAGTAGTCGCTGAAGGACAGCGAGGCCCAGTCTTCACAGGAGGCGGAGGCCTGAAGCCCAGCGAGTGTCTGCGTGGGGTTTCTCCAGGGACCTGGAGGTTGGGGCACGTTAAGTTCTGCGTCAGCTGCAGCGGATAAACACAGCCTTTCTCCCTCGTGCAGAGTGTGAAGACTGTGTCGGAGACCCCGGCCGTACCCCCCGTGTCGGAAGACGAAGATGACGACGACGACGGCGCTACCCCACCTCCAGTGATCGCTCCGCGCCCTGAGCACACGAAATCCGTGAGTGCCCAGGCGCCTAAGCAGCGTGGCGCCTGCTTAGAGGGGGAGGCCGGGAGGGCCGGGCCCAAGGCTGGAGGGCCAGGTCTGGTAGGAGGCCTGGGCGTCTGGAGCTGGGGACATTGCCCACCCATCTTTCGGGAGGGTACTTCCTTGTGATCACAGACTAGGTGTAGGGTGCTGCTCACTGGCTTGCAGACAGACCTGGAGTTCCCCAGTTAGCAGATGTCTGCACTGTGCAGACTGGGTTTCCTTGGCCAGCTCCATAGACAGGGCAGGCAGGTGGAATCGCTGTGGCCGAGCTCAGGGCTGACGTGAACCATCCTGTCTCCTGGGAAGCAACGCTGCGGGCTTTTCCTGGCTGCTCTCCGCGGCACTCAGCTTTTCAGTGCTTCATGGCTGGTTCCGCCGGACCCAGGAGAAGGCCTAGATGTGTGAGTGCTGTGAACGTGCCAGATGTGGAAACTGTGCTCCTGCTCAGCTTCCTCTGTGGTTCCCGCAGGTCAGAGCAGTCACAGCCCCTGTGCCCTCACCCAGCACCATCCAGTCCTTGTGCCTTTCCTGGACAACCCCCATCAGCTGATACTCAGCTGAGGTCTTCATCTGGGCTTTCTGATAGTGAGAACTCAGTAATGAAAGCACAGCTAGGACTTCAGCTCTGTGGTGACGCGGAGGCGCGTGGACATCTGGAGTGGCACTCTCTATTGGTTGAATGGCTGTGTGACACTGTCGGGGAGTCTGAGGGGCTCAAATGGCCTCTTAGGGAGAGAACTTAGAGTCCGTGGAAACTCTAGTCCATGGGTCACAAAGTCGCCTAAGGGAAAACTGGTTGCAAAGTTGAAGAGTTGTCTGAATGTCTCTGGTACATGTGGCTTTTTTTTGTGTGTGTGTGTGTGTGTGTGTGTGTGTGTGTGTGTGTGTGTGTGCAGCGTGCTTGTTTAAAACTAAACCTTATACTCCTTTCTAAAAATGTTTTTCATTTTATTTATTTCTTTTTATTTTATTTATTCGTTTTTTTATTTGAGCAAGTTCTTGCTCTGTAGTCCAGGCTTGTCCTGAACTTACTCTATAGCTTATGCTGGCCTGGAACTCACAGCAATCCTCCTGTCTCAGCCTTCCAAGTGCTGGAATTACAAGTGTGCACTGCCACGCCTGGCTAGTTTTTGTGTAGTACTGGGGAGTTGATCCCAGGGCATTGCACATGCTAAGCAACTGCTTTAACCGCTGAGCTGTACCTCTAGCCCCTTGAACTCCTTTCAAAGTGGCAGAAGTCTGTAGATACATGGTTTCGGTGCTTAACGTAGTTCTTGGCAGGTACCAGAGGGCAGTAAGTATGAGTAAAAGAGCTCAGTACAGTGACACAGGCCTGTAATCCCAGCACTCTTAGAGGATGAGGCAGTAGGGTTATAAGTTCAAGCCCAGCCTGAGTGACTTAGAGACCCTGTCTGGAAATTTAAAAAAGAAAGAAAAGAAAGAAAAAGGTCTGAGAATGAATAAAGGAATGGATTGGTAAATTTGATCTTACCGTTTTTGTTGTTGTTGTTGTTGTTGTTGTTGTTGTTGTTGTTGTTTTTAAGAGAAAGGGTTTTGGTCTCTAGACTGTTCCTGAACTCACTGTTGTAGCCCAGGCTGGCCTTGAGCTCAAGGTAGTCCTCCTGCCTCAGTCCTCCGAGTGTTGGGATTACGGGTGTGTGTCACCATGCCCAGCTTTCTTGGTTTCTTGAAAGGGATTGTTAGTTGCTATTTCTGAAAACAGTCACTGCCTACAGTCATTTCGTAAGCAGGAGAGCAGGGATTTAAAAGCAGGTAATTTAACTCCCCCTGCCATAGCGTGTGACATTTTTGTGTGCACAGACCTGTCCTGGGAGCCAGTTGAGAGATCCCAAGGTAAGAGAGAAGGCAAGGAGCCTGTCAGGACAAGCAGTGAAGGGGCACGAGGCCCGAGAACAGGCCCGGGGACATGGCGTGGCCCCTGCGCTGCAGCCGTCCGTAGGTAGAAGAAAAGCGCGTCGAGCAGTCCTTGAGCGGGAGGAGCCAGGCCGCCAGGCCGCGGCCAGACCTGGCTGTTGAGGCACAGGTGCCACCAGGCAGTGACCTGAGCACCTGCTGGTCAGAACTTGAGGGGCGCAGTTGGCGCTCTGTTCTTGTAGAGCTTTTACCCTAGAGATTGTTGTGACATTTTTGTGGTAAACTCTGACAAACACCTTGCAGCATGTTCTGGAAAGCGAGTGTCACTGAGCGCTGCTTCCTGTGAACCTTGGAGTGTGGAGTTGCTCGCTTCAATTAGCACTGCCCCGGCACTGGGACGCCTCCTTTACCAGAGCGAGAGCGCAGGGACGGCGGTTCACGTCCGGTCAGGCTTCCAGGAGAGGCCCAGGGAATACTTAAGTGGGTGAATGAACTAGGAAATATCGTATCTTTCAGAAACTGAAATCTGAGTGCTTAGTGTCTGCTGGACATGATTCTAATCATTCCGCCCTGGTTCACCGATAGGATAGGTATCAGTGTTCTCAACATTTTACAGATAAGGAAAGAAAAGCTGGGGCTGGAGAAATGGCTCAGTGGTCAAAGTGGTTAAAGTGCTTGCCTAGCAAGCGCTAAGACCTGAGTTGATTCCCCAGCACCATATAAGCTGGGCGTGGTGGTGCGTGCCTATGGTCCCAGTACTCGGAGGCTGAGACAGGTGGATTGCTGTGAGTCCAAGGCCAGCCTGGGCTAAAAGAACAGCAGCTGGGAGCTCAGCCCAGAATGCAGTTTCTGAGTCTGTGTTCTGAATCACAACCTTGCCCTCTGCCTTCTTCTTGAGGAGCAAGAGTAGTGCCTTCTCTGAAGAGCTTGGGTCTGGAGAGGAAGGAGCCAGGATACAGTGTTGAGTGTTGTATTAGCAGTACGACGCGCTGCGGGAATGCCGATGTCTTTTCATCTTGGCAGAACACAGGGTCTCCCAGACAAGGAAGATTCTAATTGTAAATGCTCCTGCAAGGTGCCCAGCCCTGTGTGAGGATCCTTGGTGCCACGGTTCTCACATACCCCCGACTTGCAGGCGGAACAAGGACAGCTGCCCCCCAAGAAGGGCCTGGTCACAGGGGAGGAATAGCATGTGTGTTCTAGTTACTTGTTCGTTGCAGCGACTCAGTACCCAACATCTACAAATTGAGGGGAGGACAGGTTTATTTTAGCTCACAGTTTCAGAAGGTTGCAGTCCATTCAGGGGCAGCTGGTAGCAGTGGAAGCACATGGCAGAGGCAGAGGTGGGGGCAGCTTCTCACGACATCACACACAGGAAGCCATGTCAAGGCAGGCTGAGACTCGTCCTCCAGGGAAGGCAGGAAGCAGCTTATACATCCCTACAGGTCTCCTCCCAGTGGTCAGCCCCTCCTGGATCCAGGTGTGGAAGGTGTGGTAAACCCTCAATAAATGCCTATTATCCAATTTACATGCCTGTAACCCACCCCTCCTGACAAGGCCCCAAATCTCCCAATAGCACATGGTTCCACAGACAGTACGTAACATTCAAATACATGAGACTTGTGGAGGACATTCCAGGTCCAAACCACGATAGTGGGCTTTGACAGAATCAGAGAAAGGGTGACTTCTTAGGGCCTGTTCTGTAGGTGTTCTTCCCTGAATCTAAAGAAGTTTCCTTATACTCATGTCGATACAGGTTTACACACGGTCTGTTATTGAGCCACTTCCTGTTACCTCAACGCGGGACGTGGCCACATCTCCCATTTCTCCTACTGAGAGCAATACCACTCTGCCCGATGCTTTGACCCGGAATACGGAGAAGCAGAAGAAGAAGCCTAAGATGTCCGATGAGGAGATCTTGGAGAAATTACGTAAGCACCCAGTTGCTGTCCGTCCTCCTGGCCCTGCCTGGTCAAGCATAGAGATGAAATTTTGCCCTGGGAATTGCCTTGCAAGCACCAGACCCTGCTTCTGATTTCCCAACAGCACTGGGTGTGGCAGGGCATGCCTGTAGTTTCCCCAGCTCTCAGGAGGCTGAAGTAGGGGATTGCCCTGTGTCTGAAGCTGCCACTTGGGCTACAGAGAGAGAGTTCAGGGCCAACCTGGACTATAGAGTGAGACAAGTCCTTTAAAAGCAAAAAATCGTGATCTGAGGTTTGGTCCACATGGCTGGCCGGCCGTGCCTGGACCCTCAGCCCCGAGCCTTGGTTCTCCCCAGCCCACGCTTCCCTGGCCCGGCTTTTCCTGACAGGAGATGGAGCACCTCAGGAGCCGGCACTGCCCGAGCTCTGTTTCTCTCTCATCTCTTCCCGGCGCTCAGTGCATGGATTGGCACGCGGCAGATGTTTATTGGGTGAATGAGTGAGCGCGTGAGTTGCTCCTAGTGAAATAGATTCCTGTGAGCAAGGGCCATCAAGGAAAGGAAACTGCTGACCGGGGCTTCCCAGGAGAAGCCAAGCACCTGCTTCATGGGTTTCTGGGTACTGGCGGCAGTGCTTTCGTCCATGCAGCTCCACTTGGTAGGGAGGACGTGGGGGGCTGTCTTGTGTCTTGATCCAGAAAAACATGACTGCTGGTCTCCGTCTCTTTCAAAGGGAGCATCGTGAGTGTGGGCGACCCGAAGAAGAAGTACACGCGGTTTGAGAAGATCGGACAAGGGTTAGTGGGGCGCTTTCTTCCTGCGGGAGTGGGTGGAAGTCACACGTGTGGTGGATGGTGGGTGGCATCCCTTCTGCTCTGCCTCTTCACGACCTGCTTTTTTCCTTCTTTACCTCACCCTCACCCATCCGGAGGCATTCTGTTAGGTCGACTTCTGCAAGGTTATACTTAATAGGAACAATACGCCACTCTCTAGCCGTATGGCTAGAAGTACCCCTGCCGTGGGGGTTGGAGGACCATTTGTTCTCAGCACAGACGAGCTTCCCCAGTGACAGGTCTGCTTTTGCAGATAAAACCTCTTTATGTTATGCCGACACAGGCAGCCCAGAGTCCAGGCCCTGCCGCTTGTTAGAGGGACCTGTTTTCCAAGGAGAGTCCTGGAAATTCCTGGCTCCTGCTGCCATTCCTCCTCTGTGCCTCCCCTGCTGCCCTTGGTGTCCTGACTTCAGCAAACCCAGAATTCCTGCTGTGCGCTGGATGCTAGGGGTAGGGCTGGGGCCAGACACACTCTGCCTCTAAGCATCACACCCTAACTGCCAATCAGAGGATTAAAATGTATTGTTCTGAGTCTTTTAAAATTACTTGACGATTATTTTGAACAAAAGAAGCCAGGAATAAAATATCAGTCTCCATATGGTTGTATTAATATGAAGTTTCAAGAGGCAAAACTAATATATGATACTAGAAGTCATTAATAGTGGGTATTTCTTAGGGAGGGATGTGGGGGCTGAGAGAACTGTTGGGGGCAGCTTGGTGGTGAACACAGGGTATATACATCTGTCAAAATCAAGTTGTCTCTTGAATTTGTGCAGATTACTTTAAGTGAGTGAGTTATACATCTACATAAAAATGAAAAGATGCAGATTCTCAGAGATGTTACCATAGAGTAGCAGTTATAGTAAGACTGACAGAACAGACAGGTCTGGCCACGGCAGGCCTCGGCTCGCATGGGCGGAAGCATCGTCCTGATGAGGCCATGGAAGTGCCTGTTCCAGTCTTCTGGGTACTCCAGAACTTCTGACACAGGGTGAAGGATTTGTAATCTAGGGATGGCATATTTACACAGCATTCTGTAGTTTGCAACTGTTACGTCTACTGTTGCATTTAATCATCAGAACCACTTCGGATTGAGTGGATCGCATGTTTTCCTTATCCACTATTTTTCCTATGGGAAAATGTTTTTTGAGTGAACTAGTGTAAGGTCGTGAGCTCCTTGGGAAGGAATGTTGTCTGCACCAGGGCAATGGAGCATTTCCTTTAGGCTCGTGGAAGATCATGAGGGGGTAGCCAGAAACACATGGGAAAGTGCAGGCAAGGCACACCCTTCTCTGGACTTGAGTTTCTTCGTGTGTGAATTTGGGGAGAAGGGATTATAGGCCTTTCACCTCCAAAATTCCTATTTTGAAAAATAAATACATGAAAGTGACCTCTAAGTAGGCTACATCTGCAACACATTTTCATAGCTCAGTTACTGCTAAGAGTGAAGTATTTCTTTTTTTTAAATAAGCACCTATACCGATAGGTCCACATTAGGATACAAACGCCACGCCAGTATGACGAGTTAGCACTGTTGTAATGTGTACTTGCTTATCCCCCTTTAAGACCGAGAGATTATTGTGCTGTTGGACCTGGAATTTGTGTGTTTGTTCGTCCCCTCAAGAAATAATCCAGTCCTACCCAGTGGGCCCCTGGTCAGTTCCCCCAGGCTAGAGTCCCTTTGTCCTTTAAGAATAGTGCTTCTAGTAGATTGCGGGAGGGAGGGGTAGAAAGGCACCTGCTTTTAAATGGAACGTGCGGAGGGCTACATGATTGCACATGTGAAGAAGCAGCTGCCCTTGCACATGATTTCAGCATGACCTAATAACCAGTGTCTGTGCGGCCTCAGTTGCTGGCCACGTACGCAGGCTTCTGACTGAAGAGTGGTGTTTAGAGATCTGGCCGCTGCGATCTCTAGCTGGAAGGCACACTTGGAGTGACCTTTGTCCCTGAGTGGACCTGGCTCTTCTGGGAAGCATAACCTCAGGATTTTCCTGAATGCGTTCTTGGAAAAGTCTTCAAATTGGGTCCTGTATAATGACATTGGCCACACGGCGTATGCAGCTACAAGTATTGTTGCAAATCAGTCACCTACAAGTGTGTAGGATTTGTGGCTGTCGTCATACAATGAGGGTTTTAAATTATTTCAAATGAACATGATGACTTTTCTAAAATTATTCTAGCTCCTTCCACCTACTTACACCCACGTCCCCACCCAGTTCTGGGGCTTGAACTCAGGGCTGTCCCACCAAGCTACGTTCCATCTTCTCTCTCTCTCTCTCTCTCTCTCTCTCTCTCTTTCTCTCTCTCTCTCTCTCTCTCTCTCTCTCTCTCTCTCTCTCTCTCTCTCTCTGTCTCTTTCTTTCATTTGGCAAAATCTTGCCAACTAACATACCCAATCTGGGCTTGAACTTGCAGTCTTCGTGCCTCAGCCTCAGAAGGTGCTGGGATTACAGTCCTGTACCACTGATCCCGGCCCCTCCCTCATATTTCTGTCTTTACACCAGTCATTGGCTTGCTAGAAGGAGGCCAGGCTCAGTGGTATAGGACTGTAATCCCAGCACCCTCAGAGGCTGGGGCATGAGGAAAGAGAATGTTGCTGACCCCCAGAAGTTACATTCTTCTTGATCGATGAGCAGGCCCTCTCCCTGACCTCATCCTGAGCTTCTCTTGAGAACCCTTTCCTCCTGCCAGTTGAAAACCACCCAGCTGGACTGTTCCCCTTTCCACATGAAGAGTTTGAAGCCACGTGGTATTAAAAAGCAACTTGACAAAGGTGCTGGGAGAGAGGACAGCATGCGGGAGCCACGCTGATGTATTTGATCGCCTAGTAGTTCTATATTTAGGCACTTGGCAAGATCTTTACAGGAGCTAATTGACTGAAATTCTCATGTATTCTTGTGCTTCTGTCATAG
Source organism: Ctenodactylus gundi (assembly GCA_004027205.1). Lineage (NCBI taxonomy): Eukaryota > Metazoa > Chordata > Mammalia > Rodentia > Ctenodactylidae > Ctenodactylus > Ctenodactylus gundi. The sequence continues at coordinate 98,126 of PVKB01003716.1, forward strand.
GGGAGGAAAGTTACTGGCTTGTGATCGGATAGCTAGGCGGTGTCAGGGCAAGGCGAGCCTTCTTCTCTGCCACCATAGGTGGAGGGGTCACGCAGGGGAGATCACTGTCGCCACCGCTGTTCTTCGCACACGGACCGTCAGATCATGTAGAGAGCTGCATTTGACACACGATGCCTTGGTAACACCTGTGTTTTTTCCCTCCTGCCACCTGTTCTGCAGCGCTTCAGGTACCGTGTACACTGCCATGGACGTGGCCACAGGGCAAGAGGTGAGTACCTATACCCAGTGTCACTTTCACGGTTGTGTGTTTTCTGTTTCTGTTGAGTTAGTGTTTAGCTCACTAGGGGCATTTCTAGTTTCTTTCTGTACCACAGTAGAGCCGAATAGCAGACGAGTAAGGTAAGATTTGAAGCTTTGGAGAAAGTTTCTCCAGCAGCAGAGTCTAAAACAGAATGTAGGAGGTGAGAGAAGTCCTGCGCAGTTCCAGGTGAGGGTCACTCAGGCGTGGCGTGGTGTCGACGGGGAGAAGCAATTCCAGGTGAGTGATGACTACGAGGGGAAGGAGAGATGCCATGTAGTGCACACTTTTTTTTTTTTTTTTTTGCTACAAAGGAGTCACTCCTGCATTTAAACATTTAAAATCGCACAGAAATAATAAGATCCTAATTCTCAGGGAGTGTATGAGAAAGTCTTGTACAGACAGGAATCTGCTGTAATGTGAAAGTGATAGTGAAGAAGGAAGGATAATACTAGCATGCCAATTGTAACAGTAGTAAATTTGATTCAGAGATGAGAGGGAGGGAGGGAGGGAAAGAAAGAAGGAGAGAGAGAGAGAGAGCGAACACCAATCCTAAAGGGATCCTCCAGCATTGGCAGTGTTCTTTTGTTTTCATCACTGAGGAATTTTTGGCTCAGAGTGTTCCTGACTTTCTGTGGACTGGGCCCCGCGGTCAGCAAGGACTGGGTTAGAATCTTGCCTTCCCGACCTGTGTGCCAGGGTCACAAAGCGGTGGCAGAGCCACGTTGGGCCCCTGCTGTCACATTCTGGGGCCTTACAGCCCTTGATAGGAGGCAGGCAGGTGGTGGATGGTTCTCCAGTGCCTCCTGTGCTTACAGGAGCGGAGAGTGAAGCTGGCATTCAGTGGCTGAAGCATTGTAGTCAGGGCGCCCTGGTTCCTGGCTGAGTGCACCCAGTCTCTGTAAAGGAGTGATTGTGGAGTTACCCACTCGTAAGACCCAAGCTGCCACCTGTCACTATAGGGGTCTCCGAGGTACAGATCCCGCCACCTCTCTTAGGCCATGTGCAAAGGGGACGTTTGGGAAAAAGAGCAGAGGGCGCTGCCGAGCCTGCAGCCGGAGGCAGCGTAGGTCCGCCCGGAGCAGCAGCTGGGCTCTTTCTTGCCAAGTCCTTAGGGTTTTCAGAGATGGTGAAAGTCAGGGTTATAGAACCTCTTTTCTTTTCCATGGGCCTTTTCGGTGTTCATGACACCAGCTGTGGGCCACACATAATTAACTTAAAAAGGAGGCTGCTCTATTTGGTAAACATTCAGGTAATACCTGAAGCACTAGGTCGCCCCTAAGGTGGCAGTTGAAGCTGCTTGTCTTTGGCAGGCCCTGGCTGGGCCAGTGCTCCCTGTGGACCCCAACGCAGAGCCCAGCACAAACAGCCATGCCAGCGGGAGGGCGCTTGGTTGTCACTTGACGCTGCTGGTCCTGTGTGTCTACTGCTCTGTGACACTTATCAGAGATGCCGGGTCATTGTTTAACATGTGAGTCGCACCAGAACCGTTTTCTTAGCACTCAGAGCAGCCCTTGCAGGAGGAGACTCCCGGGAGGGCTGTGTCTCCTTCATCAAGAGACTGAGAGTCAGAGAATCTGGGCTGGTCAGTCAGTAGTGAGAGTCCAGGCAGAGGTTAGGGTCTTGGGGGGAAAGGGGGGTCAGGTACAGCTCTCGTTCTGTTCCAGCAGCTCTGTCTTTTATTACAGATAGGAAGGGCATTTTCTCTGGGCGTGGCTGGTAGGCAGTGAATCGGCTCTGGCCTCTGCCTGTGGTCAGCATTCTCAGTGAGCTGAGAAGCACTGGCCTGCCCACCAGGGTGGTCCACGGGGCCCCAAAGGCACTCTTCCTGCCATAGTCCTAGTTTTAGGGGTCATGGTACTTTGTGTCTTTAGATCCAGGTATTACCTTGCAGACATGAGGCCGTGTTGCTCCAGATGTCACAGAGAGCTGCCCAAGAACTGAAGCTTGGGCTGAAGGAACAGCATAGCAGTTAAAGCGCTTTCTTGGAAGGCCCTGGGTTCAATTCCCAGCGCCATGTAAGCTGGGTATAGCAGTGCATACCTGTAATCCCAGCACTGGGGAGGCTGAGGAAGGAAGATTGCAGTGAGTCCAGGGCTAGCCTGGGCTACATAGTGAGTTCAGGACCAGCCTGGGCTATAGAACTCCAGGGCAGCATTTTCTCCTCTTGGGCTGAATGGGTCAAATTTTTTAAAAGGTCGTTTTTATCCCCCCCCCCCCCCCCCCACTTTGGAATCCATAGTCCTGGCTGGTCCTGAACTCATTATATATCCCAAGCTGGCCTTGAGCTTGCGGCAGACCTCTTGTCTCAGCCTTCTGAGTCAGACGGTGCACCACCACGCCTGGCCTCATTTTTTTTTTTATTCATAATTGACTTAGTCTCTACAGAAGACTCCATTTTTGACTTAAAAAATTAATATTTTAAAATAAATAGTTGAATTAGGGTAGGGGTGTATCTCAATGGTTAAACACAAGGTCTTGAGTTTGATTTCCCAGAACTATATAAACTGGGCATGGTGGTGCATGCCTGTAATGCCAGCGCTCGGGAGGATGAAGTAGGAAGATTGACAAGAGTTTAAGGTGAGCCTAGGCTACATAGTGAACTCAAGATCAGCCTGGAATACAATGGGAGCCTATCTCAAAAAACAAAGAAGAAAAGTTGAATAATTCAATCTTTAGTCCTCCTCCTCCTCCTCCTCCTCCTCCTCCTCCTCCTCCTTCTTCTTCTTCTTCTTCTCCACAGTTCCAGCTCGCTTTGTAGCCCAGGCTGGCCTCAACACACAGGCAGTCCTCCTGCCTAGTGCTGGGGTGACAGGCACGCAGCACCACACCCAGATAAGCTGGTGCTGGGGACTCAGACTCAGGCACTGGGCTTGCTAGGCAGGTGCTTTCCCTGCTGAGCCTCCCTCCAGCCCTGTGCTTTACTCTTCTTGTTGCGTCTAGGGCAGCTGGGTTCTGTTAGACGCTCGCGTTCTGGCCAGTAGATGGGAAAATCAGAAAAGGCCTCTTGAGAGGGCGTACTCAGCAGCCAGCTCAGCGTAGACTCCTGTGGTTCCGTAGCCGGCTCCCGGCTTCTCTTACCTCCTTCTCCTTTTCACAAACAGTCTCTGTGCACCAGCTGCGGGTGTTAAGCCCTCTGTGTGGCACCAGGGATTCTGGGCTTTCAACAGAGCTAGCTGTCCGACACACACGGGCATCTCTCTCTGTCCGGTGTATAACGTAGTGTAAGTTCCGTAAGGGAGGCGCGAATCCAGTCCCACAGGGCTTTGGGAAAGGAAGAGGCATAGTTGACCTCAGGTTAGGACTTCTTCTGGCCTGACACACTACACACCTCTCAGGAACACGGAGAAGTGGTGCAGTGGCGAGAGCATGTGGAGCGAGGGAGGAGGGGGTCCCATCACGGCACTCGGCGTGGCAGGCTTGGTGATTTCACAGCATCCAGGAGTCGTGTGGGGCTCTGCCCAGGGGAGAGAGCTATGCAGTGTGTGCTGTGGGCAGAAATGAGCGTGGCTATGCATACAGGATAAATGGAAAATAAACCTCACTTTTGAAGGTTCTTATTCGGACTTCACTGCTGAATCATACCTGTGTGCGCAGGTCTCTCACCCTCTGAGTCACAATTTCCTTACCTGTTGAAAGGTCAGACTTAATGCCCAAGGCGTTGGAGCGTGTGCAGCAACAGACGTGGGCCAGCTTACACAGCACCCAACACGTCGGAGTGAACTCGGAGACCCGGGAACTAAACACTCTTTGTATTTGTATTACATGGAATTTATTTTATTCATAGACAAAACGCCGATCCAGATCATCACGGGTCTGGCTGGATGGCACAGAGGTTAAAGCTTTCGCCTAGCAAACGCACAGCCCTGAGTTTGAGTTCGATTCCCCCGCACCACATAAGCTGGGCATGGTCTCACATGCCTGTAATTCTGGCGCTCGGGAGGCTGAGACAGGAGGATTGCCATGAGTCCAAGGCCAGCCAGCCTGGGCTACAGAGCAAGACCCTGTCTCAAAACAACAACAACAAAAAGCTCTTCCTCACCCATAAGCCTCAGAGATCTCACCTTCTTCTCTGCTCTGATTTATCTTCCCGCACTGTGGTCAGAAAGTCTCCACCCCTTTATGACATCACTGTACCTTTCCAGATTGAAAAGGCCTTTTGTGCTGTTTGTGTCTCGGTAGCTTTTGGTTTGGTTTGATTTTGGTGCTGGGGAAAAAGCCATGGAACTATATTCGCAGTGCTTCCTTTTCAAATTTTTTTTGTCTTGAGATAGTATCTCCCTGAGCTGCCCGGTTGAACTCAAACTTGCAGTCCTTGTGCCTTAGCCTTCCCTGGGCTAGGAGTGAGATATGCACTGCAGCACTAGCACCTGGCTCCTGTAGTTCTTTGTGTGAACTTTTCTTAATTATCATTTTGTATCGTGATTTTTTAGAAGTATTTTTCTGCATAAGAGTCTGATACTTAAACTTTGGTGTATAGCAGAATGACTTAAGGGGCTCATTAAAAGAGAGTTTCTGGTTCAGTAGGTTTGGGGTGGGATGCCAGAGTTTCCTGGATGTTGCTGCGGCTGGTGTGGGACCTCACTTCGAGAAGCAGTCATTTGCAATGTTGGAATGTCTTGCTGGAGAGCGGGGACCACACTGCCCTCTCCATGCCCCCCATGTGCTTGGGCTGGGTGCTGCTGGGCCTTCTGGTGTCAGTGACTGTCTTGTGATTGCAGGTGGCCATCAAGCAGATGAATCTTCAGCAGCAGCCGAAGAAAGAGCTCATTATTAATGAGATCCTGGTCATGAGGGAAAACAAGAACCCAAATATTGTAAACTACCTGGACAGGTACTGGGCACTGGGTCCTCATGGGCTGGGGTCTTTGGGACCGTGGGTCAGAGGAGGCAGTGCCAGCCCCCAGAACTGCCTCAGATTGAGTGTCTCCGGCGCAGCGAGCTCTCTGTATCCCACTGTGTGCATGGTGGACACTGACACCTCTGCCAGCTGGGCAGTCCCTCTGGGTGAGGCCAAGTCCTCCCTGCGAGCAGCTCGTGACATCCCATCCTGGTCCGTCCGCTCTGCATTAGGGAACCCCTGAGCTGGACATCCTCGTCCCAATTCGCCCCATATCCAGATCTCTCCTCACTGCCCACCTGCTTTGCCTCTATTCCCTTAAAGTGAGACTCTCAGCACTGGTTCTGACTGCCGGTTTTGGTCTTTCCCTACACTTGCGTTATACTGGGAGCGGAGAGCTTTGTAGCTGTCGTAACATGCTGGGCTTTGCCTTAGGTACCAGGAATTTCCATGAATAGCGTATTCATTGTGAGGTGGGTTCAGTCAGACCATACAGGTGAGGCTAGGGTTGTGTTGGAGACCAGGAAGCCAGTGAGCAGCAAGCCAGCGCGGGCTTGGAGTCACTGCGTTCCCAGCGGAGGACCGTGTTCCTTCTCTTGTGTGATTTTCTTCCTGTATGACTGGTCCTACCTACGCCGACCCCTGTGTCTTCCTTTGGGCGTATGTCTGGATCAGCATCCAAAGTCCTGGTGAGCTTCGTTTTCCTTGAAGAGGAAAGGAGTTGGACTGTGACCTCTTCTAGTCCCAGAGCCATCTTCGCAGAGGGGATGGTGTCCCCGTCACAGTCCAGGCGGACTCTGAAGGGTTCTTTGAAAGTTGTTACCTTCTCGCATCTGCCCCTGTCCTCTGTGCTGGGAATTGAACCCAAGGCCTTCACACTCAGCTGCAGTTCCATCCCTTTTTATATTTTACTTTATGTATTTTTGAGACAGGGCCTTACTAGGTTGCTAAATTGTCCAAACCGGGCTCAAACTTGTGACCCTCCTGCCCCAGCCTCCCGGAGATTGGGGATGGCAACTCTGAGCTACGGTGCTACTCACTGCTCTTGTTTCTTTTCAGAACGTACTATGTGGAGAATATAGCTTGGCCAAACTACTGAACACTGTAGGGGTGGTAGAATTGAGTGGTATTTTGGAAAAATGAAAGCCATGATACTGGTCCATTTTTCATCACTGTCATGAAATACCTGAGGCAAGGTAACTTTTTAAAGGAAAGAGGCTTATTTTGGCTCATAGTTTTGGAGGTTCAGGGGTGAGGAACCTCATCTGGTGATGGCCTTCTTTTGGGTTAGGGTTGGGAACTGAGGAAACCTAGACCTTCACGTGCAGCTACACCTCTAGTCCATTTTTGTTTTTTATTTTGAGACAGGATCTCGTTAAGTCATTAAATTGCCCAGGCTGGGCTCAAACTTGTAGTGCTCCTGCCTCGCCTCAGAATGCTGCAGTGACAGGCATGTGCCCCCAGGCCCATCTTGGTGACAGCCTTCTTGCTGGCAGGATCCTGAGGAGGCTCACGGTGCCACAGGGCAAAGACAGGGCGCATGTGTATCCCATCTCTCCCTGTATATGAAGCCACCAGGATTGGGTCACAGGGTTTCCACGTGAGTTGTTCTCTCTCATCGCTCTTCACAATCTGCACCTCTGAACACCATGGTCAGGTGACATTTCCACCCCCCTCCCCCACATGAGCCTGTGGGGACAAATCATACTGAAACCGTCACAGTTCTTAGTGGGACTCAGTCTGTCTTACTAAGTCACAAACTCCCCATCAATAGTGGAATATAAATAACGGAAGGGAGGCAGGTCATTGAAGGAGTTTGTGTTCTGGGAATGAGATTACAAGATTTTTGAATTTTCAGAATTGATCGTACCTTTACTGTTATTCCAGAGGCTTGTGCCGCGGGTCAGAAGTAGTGCCCAGTCTTTGTCCCCCTGCAGGACCTCATCTGAACTGCCCTCCCTGTGTCTGCCTTCCCGCTGTCTCTCTGCGTCCGCCTTTCTGTCTCTCAGTCTCTCTATCACTCAGTATGTGCCCTGAGCCTGGACTCAGGCAGGGTGGTGTGAGGTGCCCTGAGAAGAAGCCATCTGTGTTTTTCCCTCTTCTCGCATGCTGGCTCATGGCTTTACCTTTGACGGGAGTTTTGAGTGGACGCTGGCCCAGTGCCACAAAGTATTATTTGGGATGACTGAAGATCGTCAGCATATTTTAGCTTTGACAGTGACATTCCAGGCTCCAGACAAGGGTCTGTGCTGTGCCAGTGCTCGGGAACAATCCCTTGACATTCCTTCCCTCCACTATATGCAGTGACCTGGGTGGGGTGGGAGGTGCAGCAATGTGACCTGCGTGGTGATGTTGGGGGTGGGCACACAGCGGTGTGACCTGAGTGGTGGGTGTAAGGTGCACGGCAGTGTGAGCTGCGTGATCTGCTTGGTGAGGGACACAGTGGTGTGCTCTTCATCAGAGGAGAATGGCTGGTGTTTGTGGAAGACTGTCACTCAGTCCTGAGTTCCCTGTGATTCATGTCTTGGCCCGTTTGGGCCGTAGTAACTGCGCTACGAAGGGTACATGGCTCATAAAGGCACACATTTATTTCCCAGACTTGGATGCTGGGACATCTGAGATCAAGGCGCCCCAGCTCTGCTGTCTGGTGTGGGCCCACTTCCAGGTTCACAGACAGCACCTTCTCATCACATCCCTGTCTGGTGGTGGAAAGCAAGGGGTGATCCTCTCGGGCCTTTGCTGCAGGCACAGATCCCATTCCTAATGCAGACACCTGTTGTATAGACCCTCCAGTACCGTCTCAGTGACCACAGTGACAATGGGATTATCAGTGTGATTTAGGCCCTGGCTGGGGGCAGAGGATAGACGTTCAGACCTTAGCAGACCAGGTCTGAGAGGTCTTCTCTCAACAGAGACTCCAGACAGTCTGTCCTGCCTGTTCTCCATGGACCTTCAAAGAGACCTGGGCTAGGGTCATCACTCAGGGCACAGGCACCTGTGAAGCCCTGGATTTAATCTCCAGCACGGAGAGAGCAAGAAAGAGGGAGGGAGGGAGGAAGGAAGGAGAGGAGAGAAGCAGGCATACTTTTAAGCGCAAAGACTGCAGAGTCCATGGGGAGAGCGCCAGGCTTGCATCGAGGGGCAGCATTCATGCCCTCCCGCGGTTTGCTGCACTGAGCCGTCCCTTCTGCCTAGCCATCCTCATCGTCAAGGTGAGGAAAAGATGTGCATGTGTACTTCATATACACCTGCCTAACATACATATACATATGTGTATGGTCTCACAGGTCCAGCCAGCCCAGGAATGTTTCCTGCAGCCTGCCTGGCCTCTTTGTCCAGGGCTGGTGGCGGAGTCTCTAGGACCCCAGCTGGAGCCTGTCCTGCTTTCTGCCTGTCCTTCTGTACAAGTTAGGAGAACTGGGCCAGCAGGTTCCGTGACCTTCTGTGGGGTCCAGGTCCTGGGTAACACCAGCAGGTCTGACTCACGCTGCCTGTAGTTCCAGGCGCTGTGTGATTGAGCCTCTTAGGGAGGCCGAGCCGCGGGCAGTGGTAGGGTGGAAGTCACTGCCATCATGACGACTGTGTGTGGCCCCACAGCTTCTGAAGAACGGCCCTTAGCCGTGTTTCCTCTGCTGTTCACGGCTGCCTTGTGTTGTGTGTGTGGATTTCCTCAGTCACTTGGCGTCGGCTGGGTGGCTCCTGGGTGAGACCCAGCGCCTAGTCTACTGCTTGAGGATGGAGAACCCCAGAGGCTCGGGTTTGTGCTTGCTGCTGGCGACGTAGACTCACCTTTCTCGAGTGTTTGCTTCCAGGGGTTGGGGAATCGTGATCTTCCTGCCGCTGGGACTTACTCCTTTGACCCTGTGCTGGTAGTGGTGCCTCCCAGGCATCACAGAACATGTGTGCTGTTTTCTCCAGGAATACCCATAAGAGGTGGGAAGTGATCCATTCTGGTTTTTTCCACAGTGAAGGACCCTCAGCCTGCGGAGTGGGCAGGGCCAGCTGCTTGCTCTGGTAGCAGCCTGCGCGCCCGGGGCAGGGGCGTGCTGTTCTCCAGCTGTCCCTCCTCACCCCCCCCCCCAACCCCGTTGCTTTCCTGCAGCTACCTCGTGGGTGACGAGCTGTGGGTCGTCATGGAGTACTTAGCCGGAGGCTCCTTGACGGATGTGGTGACCGAAACCTGCATGGACGAAGGTCAGATTGCAGCTGTGTGCCGGGAGGTAAGGTGGGGGCCCGGGGCCTCAGGAGGACATGCTCCTGTGCCCTGGGCCGAGTCCTGTCCCCAGTGGTGTTGCAGAGGGCTCCGTGGGAGAGGAAGTAAGGCTGTTATGGTTGGCATTCCCAGATTGTTCCTGCATTGGACAATATTTATCCCAGTGATTTTCTTTAAAGATAACTTTATTCTGCCCATTGTAGAAAACTTAGAAAATATCAGTAAGAGTGTGTGTGTGTGTGTGTGTGTGTGTGTGTGTGTGTGTGTGTGTGTGTGTGTGTGTGTGTGGTACTAGGGATTGAACTCAAAGCTTTTGCACGGAGCTGCATCCCCAGACTTTTTTTTTTTTTAAATTTTGAGACAGGATATCACCAGGTTGCTAAGTTCCCCAGGCTTGGTTGAACTTGTGATCCTCCTGTCCTCCTGCCTCAGCCATTCAAGTAGCTGGGACTATAAGCATGTGCCACTGTGCCCAGAATAAAGTATATATTTAAACAGTCAGTCATGATTTTAATCTTTAATGATAGCTACTATAGATACATTATAATATTTTCTTATTTTTAATATGGGCATATACCTTGTATTTGTTGTTTGTTTCTGTAGTAGTGGGGATAGAACTCAGCACCCTCACGCTAATCTACATCCTGAGTCCTGTTTTGAATTTTTGAGTCAAGTTCTCACCTACTTACTGAGTTGACCAGGTTGAGCTTCAACTTATAATCCTCCCACTTTAGCCTTCCAGAGTGTTGGGATTATGGGCCTGGACCCCCCACCCAGCAGACAGATACTTTGTATTTTTATCTTTTATCCTGCTTGATTGATGTCTGATTATCTTAGTTACTTTTTGATTGCTGCAACAGAATAGCGAACATCCACAACTTAAGGAAGGAAAGATTTGTTTTAGCTTACAGTTTCAGAAGTCACAGTTCATTCTGGGTGGCTGGCAGTGGTAAAACACATGGCAAAGACTTAGCTATGCCCTACATGACAAATGGGAGCTAAGTGAGGGAGGCAAGCTGGGCCTCCAGCACGGGCCCCTCCGGGTCCTGTCCCAGTGGTCTGCCCCTTCTGGGCCGAACTTCCGTGTTCCACCCCTTCTGGATTCTGCCTTGCCACGCAGGTCACACGGCTGCACCCTGCCGCCCTGCAGGTCACACTGCTGCACCCCACCGCCACGCAGGTCACTCCCCTGTGCCCCCATATAGATCACTGTGTATGGTGATTTTTAACATCATTTATATATTTATTACTTATTTATATATCACGTCCCTCTCCCCTTACCACCCTGTCACCCCACCTTTCCCTCTCCACAAAGTCCATCTTCTCACTTTCTTCCCTATCTCTTATATTTTCTATGGTTTAGTTTTCTCGTGGTGGAGCCATATCTAACTTTCTGGGTCCGATTCATTTCACTGAGCATAGTGGTCTCAAGGCACACCCACTTTCCTACAAATGACTCTCATTTGTTATTCTTGATGGCAGAGTCGTGTGCCAGTGTGTAGAGACACCGCATCTTCCTCATCCTGTCACCTGTGCTCGGGCTTGCTGGCTTCTTCCAGGGCTTGGCTGTTATCAGTTGTAGTGCTATAAACCTGGGTGTGTACGTGTCACTGTTAAATGATGACATTCCCTCTTCGGGGAAGATACCCAGTTGAGGTACAGCTGGGTCAAATGGAATATCGATTTTCATTTTGCGGGGGAATCTCTGTACTGCTTTCCACAGTGGTTGTTCCAGTTTACAGTCCCACAGCAATGTGGAGGGTTTCTTTTTCCCCATGGCCTTATCAACATTGTTGTTTTTTGAGTTCTTGATATCAGCCATTCTGCCTGGCATTAGATGGAACCTCAGTGTTGTTTAAATTTGCTTTTCTCTTGTAGCTAAAGATGTTGAGCTTTTTTCATGTATTTATTGGCCATTTGTATTTCTTCTTCTGAGAAGCGTTTATTCATTTGATTTCCATGTTTGGATTGGTTCCTTTGTTTTGGAAGTTTTAATTTTTTTCATTTCTTTGTATATTCTTGGTAATAATCTTCTGTTTGAGGAGTGGCTGGCACAGGTTTTTTCCCCATTCGGTGGGTGTTGTCTTCACTCTTTTGTTTTCTTTGCTGTGCGAAAGCTTTTTCATGTAATTCCATTTGTTGATTCTTGGGGTTAGTCCTTCTGTTTCTATTATTTTAACGAGAAAGTCCTTGCCCGCACCTGTCTCTTTTCCTTCCAACAAGTTCAATATTGCCATTTGAATGTCTACATCCTTGATCCATTTTGATTTGATTTTAGTGCATGGTGAAAGTTGGGGGTCTAGTTTCATTCTTAGTCATGTGGTTTCCCCAGCACCATTTGTAAAAGGAGCGGTCTTTACTCCGGTGTATGTTTTTGGCCTCCTCATTGGAGATCAGATGGCTGAAGGGACTAGGGGATGCTTCTGCATCCTAAATCCTATTCCATTGATCCACTTGTCTGTTTTGGTGCCATCACCGTGTGGTTTTTATCATTGTTGCTATGTAATACAACTTGATATCTGGTATTATGATGCCTTCTGCTTTTGTTCTGCTGCCTAGGATTGTTTTGGCTATTCTGGATCTTTTCTGGTTCCACATAAATTTTTGGATCATTTTTTCTAGTTCTGTGAAAAATACATTTGGTATCTTGATTTGGATTTCATTGAATCTGTATATCAATTTAGGTAATATGGTCATTTTGACAGTGGCAGTCTGTCTATCCCAGGAGCAAGGGATGTTTTTCCATTTTCTAAAGTTCTCTTGGATTTCTTTTTCTCATGCTATTATAATTCTCAGTACAGCGGTCCTTCATTTGCTTCGTTAGGTTGATTCCTAGGTATTCAGTTTTCTTTGAGGTGACTGTGAATGCAGTTGTTTTTCTAATCTCTTTCTCTGTGTTTTCGTGGTTGCTGTAGAGTAATGCTCCTGAGTTTTGTGTTTTGATTTTATATCTAGCAACTTGACTGAATTTGTTTATTGGGTCTGAGAGTCTTCTGGCTGAATTTTTGGGGTCCTCTATGTAAAAGATCATGTCATCTGCAAATAAGGATAGTTTGACTGAAGCAGCCTATTGAGATATAATTCATAGACTGTATAATGCCCCCATAAAAGGGTATAATTCACTAGTTTTCAGTTTCTTCAGAGAGTTGTGCAGTCAGCATCAAAATGAATTTTAAATCTTTTTTAAAAATCATTTAAGAAAGAAGCTGTGTCCCCTTATCAGACTTCTCATGTCTGAGCTTGAGCTTGCTGTCCTCCTCAGTCAGCCTCCCGGAGTGTTGGGATTACTGGCCTGGGTCACAGTGCCTGGCCAAGGTTTAGGTTGTCTCTCTCTGATTCACCCCGCCTCCCCTTGCCCTTCAGCTATTGTGAAATAACCCTTCATGCACCCTCCTGCAGCAGCCAGGGTGGAGACACGCAGGCTCGCTGCCCTCGATGTATCCAGAAGTGCAAACGGTCACTCGTATTGCGACTCCGTGTTCATTTTCTGGGGACTGCCATCCACCTGGCTCTACCATTTTTACGTTCCTGCCCACAGTGTGTGAGGCTTGCATTTTCCTTGGATCATCCTCTGATTATAGTTGTGATGTACGGAGACCCGAGCCTCCAGCCTCCTGAGAACAGCTCTTATTTTTAAGAAAAACGTAGCTTGTATGTGGGGTTGTTGTCAGCTTAGCCATTGGCATGTTGATGGGAAGCAAAGCCCTACGCTAGGAGAATCCCAGTAATGATTTCCCACTGGCCGGCATCTGTAGTAATTTTTGATTAGTAGAGGCTTCTAAATATTTAGCTTTTGACGTGTAGAAATTACTGAGTTTAGTAGAAAAACCAAGATTATCTCACCTGACCCCCATGTGTTAAGACAGAAGCGCCAGTGCACCAGAGAAGTTATTGAAGGATGTGGCCAGTCCAGTGGTAGCAGAGCCCAGCATTTTAACAGTCACTTCTGCCCAAAGAGGAGAGGGGTTATGCAGCCCCTTTTCTAGTCTCCTCATCCAGCTTCAGCCAGGGGCGGCAGTCAGGTGTATGTGGAGCATGTATGATGCCCCATTAGATCCTGTCACCAAAACCAAAACAAAACAAAACACCTCTTTGCAAGCAATTTGCAAGTGTTCATCTCCGCATGTAACGGACAAGTTGTCCCTTCAGTTGCCTAGAGGACATCTGCCTTTTTGTCTCATAGGCATGTCAAATTTATCACATCCAAAATTCATCCCTTTGCCCAAATAAGGTCTTCTCGACCTCGATGCGTCTGAGATCGTGTCTGCAGGTCGACTTGCCAGACGCAAAGGTATGGGAGCTTTACTGGAGGAGCTGCATCAGGTGACCTAAATGGGTGATCAGGGTGCTTGGGCATTCGAAGACTTGTTCTGGACCTGGCTGTGCCTCTGGTTTGGGCCAGTCCTTTATTCTTGGGAGCTGACTTCCTGTATCATAAGATGAGCAGGTTGGAGCCAGGTGGCGCACACTGTAGTCTTGGTTGTTGTGGAGGCTGCGGCAGGAGGGTCACAAATTTGAGGTGACTTGGGAAATTTAGTAAGAAATTGTTTCAAATTTAAAGCAGGGTGGGGGGGGGGCTGACAGAGGCCCGAGGTTCAATTCCTAGTACCACCCAAACAATGAACGAATGAGGAGGAAGTGACCGGATGGGTGAATGAAGGAGGGAAGGAAGAGGCTGGGCGAGGTGACTTGATCTTAAGTGGTGTGTGTCATGTGCCCTTTCTCCTTCCCTCTGCCCACTCCACTTCATCAGTGCCTGCAGGCTCTGGAGTTTCTGCACTCGAACCAGGTCATTCACAGAGACATCAAGAGTGACAACATCCTGCTGGGGATGGACGGCTCTGTCAAGCTCAGTATGTCTGTCTGTCTGTCTGTCTGTCTGTCTGTCTGTCTGTCTGTCTCTGCAGGCTCAGCCCCTCCATGGGACTGTGGAGTGCTCTTCCATTCTTTATGCGTTACGTCTGTTTGATTCTTTTCTCTTGAATGCCTACTCTGTGTGAGGTGCTACGATTGACATGCAGGGTGCATTCTGCCAGCCTTCAAGGATTCTCAGTCAGGACCCCAAGCTTGTAGTGAATAATTGAAAATAGTTTTATGTGACTTCATTCATTTATTTACTCAGCAAACATGAACGCGTCCTAAGCGCTTGTTACGTGCTGGCTCCTCTGGGGGGACAGAGACAACTGCGAAGAGCTAGTCTCTGCTCACGAAGGCCTCTGATTTAAGTAAAGTTGTCATTTCAGTGGAACGGTAAAGGAAGCTGAGCACTTTGTTTGAATGTTCGGTGGTTGTCTAGACAAAGAGGCTGTGCCAGGAGGCGGCTGCTTACAGGACCGCCGGCAGCCTCTGGCCTGGGTGCAGATGCCAGTGGCAGAGCATGGCTGGGCCTAGTGGGCTGTGGGGGCAACGCAGGGACATGCGTCACGGCTGAACGGGAAGAGATGCAGAGAAGCTGGGCTTGGGGACATAAGGCAGCAGTCACGGGATCACGGAGGCAGGAGGCAGGCAGAGTGACCCCTGCGGGAGGCACACAGTCGGCCTGTGCCTCAGTTTCTGTTTTTTCTTTCCTTTTCCAGCTGACTTTGGATTCTGTGCCCAGATTACTCCAGAGCAGAGCAAGAGGAGCACCATGGTGGGAACGCCATATTGGATGGCGCCAGAGGTGGTGACCCGGAAGGCCTACGGGCCCAAGGTGGACATCTGGTCCCTGGGCATCATGGCCATCGAGATGATTGAAGGGGAGCCCCCTTACCTCAATGAGAACCCTCTGAGGGTGAGAGCTGCTAGTCCTCTTGCCTTGAGTCCTATGCCCTGAGTGTCTTTCCACCTGTCTTTCTCCTTCATGGATAAAACCAGGCACTGTTGGACTTAAAATATACCTGTTAGGAAGGGGCTTCTTGTATGCTGATAGTGTGGTCGCGAACGGCAGAAGACCAGCAGGTGCTACTTGGCAGGCCATAGTGTGAATTTGGCTTTTGTTCTCCGGAGTCGGGAATGCCTTGTACGATCTTGTCCGTTTCTGTGGCACCTGGTGTGTGAGAGACAATTGTACCAGTTCAGAAGTGAGTGATACTTGGTGATGACACAGGAGAAGGGAGAAGTAGTCCAGCTCAGGAAATGACTTGAAGGAATAGCTGACAAATGAATTGGTATTAGAGAAAGTGGATTCAGCAGAGGCTGCAGGGTTTCATGACACAATTGCTGGAGATGGTGAGGAGCTTGGCTCAGTGAAGCAACAAAGGGTTGACTCAGAACGCTCATTAAGTGTCCACACGGAGGCACGGAGGCCTGCCGGTGCAGGTTAGGACAGTGTACATACGTGCGTCAGTGGGGAGCATGTGGTTGGGGTTAAAGCCAGACACAGCAAGCTCATTCACCTAGGGGGTGAGCGCAGGCCCTGCATCCCAAGGAGGGCCCTTCCTCGGGGAAAAGGACAGAGGAGGGTGTGGGAGGCAGGAGGTAAGTTCCCAGGGAAGCTCGTGGCTGGGTTAGCCGTGCCTGATAGATGAGGCCAGTGGCCTGGGGTTAGCCCACGTGCAGGTTACCGGTGACCGTGGCAGTTTCTATAGATGGTGGGATAGAGTAGAAGCTTAACTGGAATAAATCCATGGGAGAAGAGGAAACTGACATGGTGTTTAGGAGCAGCCTCTTTTTTCCTCTTAGAGGAGTTTGGCAGTGAAGAGTAACAGAAATGAAGTCATACCCTAAGGTGAAGTGGGGCAGAGATGCTTGTGCTGGTGTGCGCGATGTGGTTCGGAGGGAGGTGGCCGCACCCACGGGGCATCCTAGTTGGCTGAAAGGTGCTGATCAAGTGACGGGAACTGCCGTAGAGCAGGGAGAGTCTGTCCACGGTGACGGGACGGGAAAGCCTAGCACACCAGCCACAGCGGAGTGGGTGTCACTGCTGGCCGCAGGCAGGTGTGAAGGTTATTCAGCCCAACCTCCTGCTGAGTGCTGGAGCTCCCTGAGCACTGTCCCTGCCGTGTACCTTGATGCACCCTTAACTTCATGCTCTTGTCACCCGTGGGTCGCGTGGTTCTCAGGAAATGCCTCCGCCCACCAAACTGGAGCTTCTGCAGTTTCTCCTCTGCCCCAGCTTTGCCGTCTGACTCCCAGTAGGCTTGTCTACCTGCCTTACAGGTAATGCCTATGGGGCGAAGAAAATAAGGCTAGGGTCGGGGTCGGGGACGGCCCTTCAGGAACAGCCTGATCTTGTGCTTCTGGGCCTTGTGTGAACAGGGATGACCTCACCGTGTGTGCTTCCCAGAGTCACTGGTAGACAGTGTTGTGTCAGTGCCTTGTGAGCTACAGAACTGAGTGCTTGCAAAGGTTTCCTGTTCTGTGCTTCTGTTTACTGCTAAGGGCCTGCGGAGGCCACCCTGAAGTAGTTTGCTGCTTAACTGAACATTCCATGTACAGCCCTCTCCTGCTGGACTAGGTGGGCTGCAGTGCTCAAGGTGAGGGCAGTGGGAGTAGCCTGTGCCAGCCGCTAGGCAGATGCTAACCATCGGGCTAAAGGAATATCAACCCCTTTAGAACTGAAGCCAAGGGCCATGATAAGCCCTTGGTTTGTGACACTCGGCTAAACTTCCACAGTGCTTCCCACTGCCGCTGCCTCACAGACCAGGAAGGCGAACGTGTGGTGGCTGCTCATGACCACCTGATATGGTCTCTAGAATGCTACTGCGGCCTGTCTGCGTCCAGTCACATGCAGCAGCTGGCCATGTTTTTGGAGGGCGTCTGGGGACATGCAGCCCCAGCCTGAGCTCAAGAAGACTGCCTTATATTGCCAGGCCTTATACCTCATTGCCACCAATGGGACCCCGGAGCTGCAGAACCCAGAGAAGCTATCGGCCATCTTCCGGGACTTTTTGAACCGCTGCCTGGAGATGGATGTGGAGAAGAGAGGTTCAGCCAAGGAACTGTTGCAGGTATCGCTCCCTCTGCAGACACATGCCCTTTGTACTCTGGTTGTATCTAGAACATTCTATGTGCTGTAGAATAGGCTTCCCTCCTACCATCCCTGTGCCCCACCATCCCCATTTTCGATTCCCACTTGGTGACCTTCAGTGGGCCTTTGGTCACCAGACCCCCTGAGTCTCTCCCTTAGCACTGTAAACCTCTACAGGTCATCTTGGGCTCTGCTGCTTCCTGGACTCTTGATGAAGCTGCTGCCTTGTCTTCCTGCAACACTTCCATCCCTGGCCGGGGTTAATCTTGGTAGAAACAGCTCTTTGGCATGTTGAACCTTTTTTGAATTATATTTCCTTGGGACCAGCATGCAGGATGCATTTTTAGCAAAAGCGCACACCCTCAGAAGACAGGCATGTAGCTGGAGTCCTTGGGACTTCTTCATTAGAACCCTGTCCTGTGACATGTGCCTGTTCAGAGCGACTACAGGGGTAGAGGAAAACCCAGAGCCTACCAGGCTTGTTATAAAAATTCTGACTGCCCAGTCCTGAAATTGCACCAGTTACTTTATATGGCTGCCAAAACCTGAAGGTCACAGTATCTGTATACAACGTCTGTGTTTCAAGGAGTTTATTGTGTCCAGTGTCATCCTACTGTGTTGTCTATGATAATAATATCACTGCAGCCTTCTGATAGGATAGATCCTGAGCCATTTTTGTGTCGTGAGACCAAGTGGGACCCAGCGGGGCTGGCTCTGCGGTGCAGGCGGCAGCACCATCTCTGCCACTGGACCCCAGCTTCCACTCGGGCCATCTTCATGAGTCTCCTTCTGTGCCTGGGCCTGGCTCAGAACAGTGTCCAGAAAGTATTTATTGACTGGACTAGAATTACCTACAATTTTTTAAGCATCTTTTTGTAACCAAGGTTGCTATTACAGAGTTGTGGTCTATTTTAAGATGTGAGTTCTGCCACGTGTAACCCATTACATACATACAGGGTCCTTTGAGACCAAAAGGCCCCTTAAATCGGAATTCCTTTTGATTTTTCCACAAATTGTGCTCTGGCACCCTGGGCATTAGGGTAGTACTGAACCTGTGACTGCTGAAGATCTTGTTCTTGGAGTCAAACTTGTATGGAGAGGTTAGTGCCCTCTAGAGCTTCTTTCTCGTGTAGGAGTTAATATTACTAAGGTAACTAATAATAAATGCATTACATTGAGTATATATTTAAGGCACCACTTATACATATCAGGTCCCTTTAGTCCAACTTTTTACAGGTGAGGAAATAGAAGTTTAACCACTTTTCCATCTTACGTAGCTGAACAGCAGTAGGTCCAGGACTTCCTCCTACACCTGTTGGCCTTGTGTGTGCTCTTAGTCACTTAGAAGTTTAGAAGTATCGGAACTGGAGGATCTCCAGGACTTGCCTCGTTTACTTTTTTTGAGAGAAGGAAACAGGCTTCCCATCTGGGTGTTGGACGGTCCTGGTCTTCAACTCTGGATTGCTGTAGAAATGTGGTGTGAGCTCTTCAGTTTGTTCACACGCATCATAAATACTCAAAGTGAGGAATTTTGGGGTGTTCAATATGAAGTTTTTATGTTTCTTCTACGAGAACACATCTGTAAACAGAAATACATAAGTAGTGTCATGGAATCCCTAGATTCATGCTGAGACCATCACCTTTCATGGTAGCTTCTTGTTCCCAGAACCTGTTCATGCTTATCTCTGTCCCAACCTAAGATTAATGCACTTTCAGCAGAGAATGTGTCTGTGTCCATGTTTCTACACACAGATACGGTAGGTGTGGCAGAAGAGTCAGGTATGCTGATCATGAATTAAATCCTTAACGCTTCGGCCTCACCTTGGGTTCCCAGTTTCCTGATCCCCTCACAGAACAGGGGAATATGATAGTTCCTGCATTCCTCACCTAGTAGAGCAAACACACCACATTCTTAAGACACAAAGCTTATTCACTGCCACTGGAATAAAAAAAATTAAGTAAGAGGCTCTGAGTTACCTAGAGATTGCCTTACCCAGAAGTTGTACTGAAAAGGCAGATGCAGGGTTTTTGGTTTTGCTTTGGTTGTTGTTTGTTCATTTTTGCATCACTAGGGATTGAATCCACAGGCACTCTACACTGAGCTACGTATCAATACCTGGCCCTTTTTATTTGTTTCAAGATAGCATCTTGCTCAATTGTGAAGGCTGGCCTCAGAGTTGCAGTACTCTTGCCTCAGCCTCAGCCAGCTAAGTAGCTGGCATTGCAGGCATATGCCACTGTGCCCAGCTAGAATACAGTTTTTATTTGGTCCCTCCCCAGCTTTAAAAGCTGAAGATATGGTTCAAAGTACAGGTCAGTATTGCGGTTTGGCTCCGGAATGTCCCCCAAAAGTCTCATGTATTTAAATGTTAATGGATTGTCTACGGAACCATGTGCTGTTGGTAGATTGGGGCCTAGCTGGAGGGGTGGATTACAGGCATGTAAGTTAGGATTAAAGGTGTGTAAGTTAGCATTAAAGGTGTGTAGTGGCCACACGTCACACACCTGGATGTAGAAGAACTGAAAGGATATATAAATTGCATCCTGCCTTCCTGGGATTACTAGGACTAGTCTCAACTAGTCTCAACTTGCCTTTGTGTTTGTGATGTTGTGAGATGAGAAGCTGCCTCCACTCTCTCTCTCTGCCATGTACTTCCATTGCTGCCGGCCACCCCTGAATGGACTGTGACCTTCTGAAACTGTGAGCTAAAACAAACCTTTCCTCCCCTGAATTTATGGATGTTGGATATTGAGTCACAACAATGAAAAAGTAACTAAGACAAAAATTGGTACCAGAGAAGTGGGGTTGTTGATGTACTGTACCTGACAATGTGTCTCGGAAGCCTTTGGAACTGGTTTGCAGAAGGAATTTGGAAAAGTTTGGGGATGCAAACTGGCAAAGCCTTTGAGTGCTCCAAACCAAGCTAGACGGAAGATTCTGGTCAGAGCTCAGAAGACCAGAATGCTGATACAAGTGTGGATTGGAAAGGCCAGGCTCAAGAAGTTTCAGATGGGAAGGAGGACTGTATCAGCAAGTGGCCTAAAAACCATGTGTGCTACGCTCTGGCAAAGAGTTTGTCAGCATTTTGCCCTTGTCCAGAGACTTTTCCTGAAACTGAAATTAAGGCTGGTGGAAGGAATGCTTACTCTGGTGGAGGAGATCTCAAGACAGACTGATACTCAAACTGTTACGTGGCTGCTGTCTGCGGCTTTTAGCCAGCTCTATAGTGAAAGACAGAAGACAATGGCAGAGAGAACAGATGCAAAAAGCTCACAGTCTGGAGTGGAAAAGCATGTGGTTGTTCAAGAGACTAACATTGAACAGAAACCAAGAAGTTGGAATCAGGACTGTAAGAAGGAGGCCTTCACAGTGACTCAGGAGTCAGCAAGATCCCACCCATTACCAGTTAAAGGGTGCAAAGGCAGAAGATCTTGTCCTGTGAAGAGTTCCCCAGGACTCCCTGTAGGGCCAAAGAGGGAAGTGTTTGCTGGATGTCAGCTTCCCAGAGTTCAGCAATGCAGGCGCTCAGAAGCTGCTACAACCGTGGCACAAAGGAGCCAGATTACTGCTCAGGCCAGTGGCAGATCTTGGAGATGTCCACGCGGTCCCGGCTTTACAAGCTTGCAGAGGTCAAGAGTTGTGGGTTCATGGAGGCTTCCACCCAGGTTCCAGAGGAAGGCCTTGGAGGTCAAGCAGTGTGCCCCTGGGAGGGCAGAGTGTGAAATTGGGAAGGAGAAGTCTAAGGTCCAGTGGGGAGCCCAAAAATTTGGAGAAGCCAGGAGCATGGATCGTCAGCAGAGAAACGCAGCAGGCCGTGAGTGGATCCAGCCCAAAGGAGAGAGGATCACGGTTGCAGTTAGCAGCAGTGCCACAGGGGTGGGACCACCCAAGCCCGTTGGAGTTCATGCCTCGCCAGCATTTACCCCAGCTGCTGGACATGGAGCTATAGGATTTAACCCTTGCCCTGCTGGATTTAGGAACTGTACTGGTCCTATTGCCTTTTATTACCTTATTAATCCCTTTTGGAATGGAAATGTTGACCTTGTGCGATTTTATGTTTTAAGTGCTTAACTCTGGTTTGAACAGAAGCTCACAGCTAAAAATTTGTCTCACATCTCAGCGGAGACTATGGGCTTGGAGTTTCTTTAGCGGTGCTGAAACTGTTAAGACTTTGGTGACTCTTGGAGAAGGACTAACTACATTTTGCATGGGGAGAAGGACAAGAGTCTTTTGGGGATCAGGGGTGGAATGTTGTGGTTGCGGTCTGGAGTGTCCCCCAGAAGTCTCATGTATTTTAATGGAACCATGTGATGTTGGTGGATTGGGGTCTGGTGTGGAGGGGTGGATTGCAGTTAAGTTAGGATTAACAGTGTGTAGTGGTCACACCTGGATGCAGGAGGGACTGGTTACTGGGCGGAGACCTGAAAGGTCTCCTGCCTTCCCTGGAGAACAGGGACTAGAACTTGGACTAGTCTCAACTTGCCTTCCTGTATGTGATGTCGTGAGAAGCTGCCTCCACCTCTGTCTCTTCCGTGTACTTCCATTGTTGCCAGCCACCCCTGAATGGACCGTGACCTTCTGAAACTGTGAGCTAAATTTGTGGATGTCAAGTATTGAGTCACAGCAACAAAAAGATAACAACGACAGTCGGTGGAAACAATTTGGGAAAGGACCATGCTATGTGTTCATTAGCTTACTGGCTTCTTAAAGGACAGATTAACAGATTCTAAACCGGTTGTGGAAGAGTCTGTTATGTAGGAGGCTGAGGCAGGAGGATTGCGCAAACCCTGAAATCGGGGCCAGCAGATAAAACATGCCACCTTGTGTCTTAAAGGAGGAAAGAAAACCTAGGTCAATGTTCCTGAAGTGCATCTTGCCTTGTACCTCTGGGCCTTGACCAGTCAGTGTCTTCCCCAGAGATGGTTCTTTTTCTAGTTACCACTGTAGTCTAGTCTTACGTAGTAAGAAGAGGAGCTGTGTAGCATGTACTTTGTCTGTCTGCTTCCATTCCTCACGTCTGTGGGATCCATCGTCTTGTGGGCGTATCAGTTGCTGGTTCATTTTTGTTGCTGTGTGACCTTCTGTAGATTGTTGCATGAACGTAACATTCATCCTCCATCCTCTCGGACATTGGGGTTCTTTCCAGGTGTTGACTCTTCTAAGTAAAGCATCAGTGTGTCTGTGGGTGGCTCTGCCAACTCCTTTCTCTTGGGACAACAGGTGGAGCTGGAATTGCTGGGGTATATGGTAGATGTGTGTTTATCCTGGGTTGTCACCCCTATGCCATCTCCCCCTCCACCCCCGGTCGCCCTCCCCTCGGGGTGTTCAGAG
The DNA here is from genome assembly GCA_004027205.1 of Ctenodactylus gundi. NCBI lineage: Eukaryota > Metazoa > Chordata > Mammalia > Rodentia > Ctenodactylidae > Ctenodactylus > Ctenodactylus gundi. Next base: position 120,760 of record PVKB01003716.1, read on the forward strand.
GCTGCAGCAATGTCTGGTGGAAGTGCAGTGCTCAGGTGCAGTGGGATGGTTACCTGTCTCTTGCCTCTCTCCTTCCCAGCATCAGTTCCTGAAGTTTGCCAAGCCCCTCTCCAGCCTCACACCACTGATCGCCGCAGCAAAGGAGGCGACCAAGAACAGCCACTGAGCCAGCTGCCCACCACTTTGTGCCAAGCCTTCTGTGACCCAAGCGCTCACTTCAGAAACACCAGGCCTGGCTCTCTCTCCTCCCCGCCCTGCTTCTCCTGTGTCCCAATCTAGCATTCTCTGGACTTTCGTCCTTGGGAACCACGTGTCCACACTGAAGAGAGCTGAGGCTGGAGGATGAATCCAGTGGCGGCCATTTCTACGTAAGGAAGTTCCTTTCGATGTGGGTGTGAAGGCAGCTTGTCCTCGGGACCCCCGTTTCTATCTGGCAGATTCCAGGCCCCCCCAACCCCCCTGCTGCGTCCCCTGCAGTCGGTCCTGGACTATGAAATTTATGATTTGACAACATCAACGGCTTGCAGTGGGTTGGGATCTCTGTAGAGCTTGCTCTTCTGTGAGCACTGCCTGCATGCCACACTGCACCTGGATGTTGGAACAGTCTGCAGACGAAATGGACTTTGAGGATCTCCTAGGACAGGAAGTGGCCCCAGGACGTCCTGTGCAGTCCATCCTGATACAAGAGAACCACTGTGTTTTCTCTGGTGTGTGCCGCTAGCCGCTGACCCATTAGTTTCCCGTGCAACGTCTCGTGACATGCTGTTAGCTATGTAGCAGCTTTTGACCCCTGCATCCTCTGAGCTGCTGCCCGCTCCCGTCCCAGTGTGTGGCACTGAGAGCTTCCCTCTGCGCAGAAGGGCAGCACTGGGACAACACAGTCCTTGCAGAACAAGGCATTCAGGACCTACCCAGCGTTTCGTGTGCAGCGTGTCAAGAAGTCAGTCTCACTCTTCATCTGAGTAAATTGCTGATGGATGAACTCCAGTCTTCCGGTGGCCTCGGTGTTTGGTCAAAGGAAGAGGTCCTCGCCTCTGGAGCTACGGGAGTGGTGGGTGGATGTGGTGACCCAGATGGCACCCTTCCAGCTCCAGGGACCCTGTTTTAAGATGCATGGCCCAGCTCTCAGCCAGTGGAGCTGTTCTCCCTGGGTGCTGGGGATGTTCGCTACCTCCTGCAGTTTTGTGATCTTGGTCCTCGCGCCGTGTAGGCTGCCTGCTGAGCACGCTGGCTCCTCACAGCAGCCCTCTGACGCCCGCGTCGGGCTCTGAGGTCCCCCACCTCAGCAGCACGAGTCTCTGTTTCCTTCAATAAAAGGAGATGAAATTATACAACTTGGAGTATGCTGGGGTTTTTTTTCCTTCCTCCCTTTCCCAGCTTCTTACATGGAAAATAAGTAATGTAAGTAATGGTCCTTCCTGAGGAACTTGAGAGTTAGTTGCAAAGAGAGTGCCACTTGACTCCATGTACCTCGACTGATTCTTTCCTCTTAACACTTTTATTTCAAATATAAATTAAGGGAAATGTGCCCAAAACATTTATATTATCTAAAGAATATTCATAAACAGGAACCTCCTCCATCTCGCTGTCCTGTCTTCGCGCACCCTCTGCTGTCCTGGCCTCTAGTGAGGTCACCTCCTTTTGCCTCTCTGTCCTTCTCACACTCACGTGTGTTCCAGTATAGTTCAGTTCTGCTAGTTTATAAACTTTAAATATTTTCTTCACTCAGTTGTTTAAAAAAATACACACATACCTGTGTAGCTCTCCTTCTTTACTGTTGCCACTGAGGGCACTTGAGAAGAAAGCTGTAGCCTGTTGGAGGCTGTCTTCCTGAGGTGCACACTTTCTCAGACCATGCTTACAGCAGTCAGCCTGACACGGTTCTGACATGGCCGGTCGGGACTGGGCCCCAGCTCTGATCACACTAGAGAACATGCTTCTTTCTCTGAGGTGACACAGTGGCCCTGGAAGCCAGTGTTCGGTCATGTGGTGCTAACCATGTTGGAGAAGAGGTCATTAACAGTAATGCCCAGATCACAGTCCACAGTCCCCCAGGTAGGGCATCCGTGTCTGCCCCAGAAGGTAGTAGGCATGGAGCTGCCACCTCCTGGCCACTGTGTGTGTTGCCACCAGTTGCTGCCGAGAAGCTAGGTTCCTGCAGAGCTAGCGTGCACCCTGCCTGACCAGCATCCCTTGTCTGCTTAGTCATTTGGTCTGGTAACTGGGTATTTTGGAAACAAGCCAAGGAGTCAGACAACTAAGGCCCACTGGGAAAATCCCTTTGAGACAGAACAGCTGGCCACCATCTTCAAAGACGGGGGGTGTGGGTTGCTGGCCAGTTGCAGGAGAAAAACCCGAGTCAGTCAAGGGTACGCACAGTTACGCTCCTGAGGATGGGGACCCTGTCACCCAGGATGGTGGGAGTGATGAGCCGTGGGGCCCCTACCAGACTCACTGTGGGGAGGACGATGTTCCCGAGAATCTGCAGCTGATTTATTGTGCACCACAGATGTGGGACGGAGGTAAGTTTAGTAACAGCCCCTCGTGCGTGGAAATCTGGGGGGATGCCTCGTGGCCTTGGAGGAGGACTTCCAGGAGTAGGTAGACCACATGAAGAGTAAGTGGACCAGTACTAGATGGATTAAAAGTTCCATTACGTGGGGTGTGTCCCCGTGACTGGCCCCCTGTGCACATGGTACAGGGTCTTACCTGAGCAGAGCCACAGACCCTCTGTGACTCCCCCGGCTGTGAGGAGCAGTCTGAGCAGCTGTCACAGCATCACAGGTGCCGTGTCACTGAGATGTCACGGTGTGGCTCAGATGTTTCGTGCTCCAGGTAAACAGGAGCAAAGTTTAGGAAAGGCAGAAGATGGTTTCTTCTTGTTCACCACCTACAGGGGTAGAACACATGAAATGTATATTTATAAAGTATTGGCTCACATTATTGTGAAAGCTAAATCCTACAGTCTGTTCTCAGCAAGTTGGAGACTCAGAAAGTGGTGTACTCTGAGGTCAGAGAGTGAATCGAGTAGATTTCATTCTGAGTCTACAGGCCTGAGAGTTCAGCAGGGTGGGATTCCAGAGTCTGAAGGCCTGAGGATCAGAGAGGGGACCACTGGATCCAGGGAGGGTCTGAAGGCCTGAGAGCTAGGGAGTGGATCGGGTGGATTCCAGTCAAAGTCTAAAGGTCTGAAAACGGGTAGATCCTAGTTACAACCTGAAGCCTGAGAGCAGATGGAGTGGATCACAGCTGGGCTCTGCAGCCTGAGGAGCAGGAGCCCTGACGGGGAAAGACTGGTGTCCAGCCTCGCCATCATCAGGGCCATGATCGACCTCCCTTCAACTTGAGCAGAGTGGATGGTGCCGCCCACCTAGGGGAAGGCCTGTGCCTCCTTCAGTCCAAGCCTAGTGCTAGGTTTCTGGAAACAGCCTTATAGACAGACACACAGGTGTGGAACTCGCTTTTGGGCAGCCCATGGCCAGTCCATCTGACACATGTGATGGGCACTCCTCATGCGTTCCTGTGTTGGAGAGGAACACATGAGCTGTGCAGTCACAGGTGAGATGACGGGACCAGCAGTGATGGTGTGGCTGACCACTGGCAGGGCATTCCTCTATGCTGGTGCGGAAAGGACCAGTGGCAGCAGCACTGAGCACTGTCTGTACGTCAAGTTGGCCACAGCGTGGGGTGCCAGTTGGCTGACAGCAAGGCCTTGCTGGAGCTGGGTGCCTGTGGTGCCCGGAGTCCACGCCCAGCCTCGCTGGCTGCTGGCCGATTCACTTCCTCGTTAGACAGCAAGGGTCTAGTTTAGAGGAGATGAAGGAGTATGGTGTAGTTGGAAGCACGTGGCTCTGCCACAACATGCGTGTGCTTGGAGCAGCCACCTAGCCCTTCCGAACTGTGGCTTCCAGATCTGTGAACTGAGGATACCAGTAATACCTGCCTCTGAGGCTTTGAGGAAATACGAGTGTATGCACGTTTCAGTACACGGCACGCACTGTCCGGCTCTGCAGGACTTGACATGACCTGGTTTGGCCAGGCTCCACCCTGACCGGCTTTCACAACACCCACTGGAAGTTTCATGGAAGAATCAAACCCCAGCGCCTGTGCTCTGCTGATGCGCCCTCGCCCATCCTAGCTTCTAGCCACAGAGTCGAGGGTCAGTCAAACATTGATTACAGACTTTTTAATATGCTGGAGGGGACTCTGTCCAAAATGTTGAGTGTCTTCTATTTCACCTAGGAAAAGTGCCCGATATCAATATTTTGTATCTCTTTCAGACTTGTACTTTAATTTTTCTGTATTAGGGAGATGTTTAAAGCAAAAGTATGAATTTCACTTAAAAGAAAATTTGTCACTTTTAATGAAAGAGACCCGTTTCTTTTGGGAATACAGTACTCATCTAGCAGAGATAAAGTCTGTGCTCTGAGCCTCCTGCACGCTGACTAGGGTCTGGCCTCAGCATCCGGCTGGGATGTGACATGCGATGTTTACTCGTGGGCCCTCAGCTTGCCCCATTATGTCAGCGTTATCATGCTGTCGGTTTAGACAACTGCCACTTACCACAAACAACCCTTGACTGGTTTTTTTCTTTCCTCGGCCCAAGCAGTGAGTAATAGGACTGTTTTTCCAATGGTGATGAAGTTGTGGCTGGAATAGATTTTGTCTTGACGTCAGGTCAGGGAAGGTAGGAAGTGGCTGTTTTTATAGTGTTACTGGCTTAGCTTTTGTGGAGAAACCTTTCCTACCTGAGCATGGGCCGCTCTATAGAGATTTAAAGAGCAAATCTCTTGTGTACGTGTTTATACATGTGTGGTTACATGTTTGGTTACATGTTTACCAAATATTTGAAACAGGCTTTACAAACCAGCAAACTGCAAACCTTCTTGGGTTGTTTTTAGCAGGATTCTCCATAAGATGCTACTAATTCTGCAAGGTAAAACCTAACCAGATTCTTGCAACAATTATCACCAGAAAAAAAATTTTATGAACTTGTTTTGCTACTTATGGGAATTATTAGGCTAAGGGACCCTACAGAAGGAAGCTGGGGTTTTGAAGAAATGACTAGGAAACTCTCAGTTTGTACTTTTAAAGTTTTTTTTAAGTTTCTTCACAGTCTTATTTGAGTTCATCATACTTTTTCTTTCTTTCTTTCTTTCTTTCTTTCTTTCTTTCTTTTTTTTTTTTTTTTTTGGTCTAAGATTAGACAGGACCCACCAGACAGTGAACAAAGTTCATTACAAAAGGAACGTTTAATTAATAGTGATTCTACAAAATGTAGTCAGTTCTGTTGGGAAAAAAAAAATCTCGCAGGTATCCATGGGAAATTGTGGTTTTAAGCAAACCACACCAAATCCCCAAATCTGCTTTCATTGTTCATTTGTCCCCCCATTTTATTGATATGTACAGGTGCAGAATTTAAGGTTTACAATGGAGTTGAGCATTTTGTGCACATACGTTTCTTGTCAAAGTGACAAGGGCTTTCCCGCTCTCCTTTTGTCCCTCCCCCTCCCCTCCCTTCCCTCCTTTCCCCCCCACCCCGTCCCCCTCTTTCGCTTTGTCTTTCGTTTAAAGTTCCAATCATTGTTAATTTTTTTGAGACAGGATTTTGCTCTGTAGCCCAGGCTGGCCTGGACTATGGCAATTTTCCTCTCTGTGTCCAGAGTGCTGGGATGACAGGCATGTGCCATCACACCTGACTTATATGGTGCTGAGGAATCAAACTCAGGTCCTTGTGCTTGCTAGGCAAGCTCCCTAACAGCTACGCTATTCCTCCAGCCCATTACTATTTTTAATAGCCAAACTTTAGCGCACATACATTGATTATTTGACATAAGACTTTGTAACTGACGCACGTGACAAGCTCTCTTATGTCCTTTTAAATGTTCTGTTTGCTTGCTTCCATCTGGTCAGTCTGGCTTGTTAGATACCTTTAAAAACCAGAGTCGGAACCAGGCCTGTCTTTGCTCAAAATAGGTCCAAGCCACTCGAGCTTATTTCAATCTTTGTTGATGAGAGCAGGAAAAATAAAATCTCACAAAAAACAGAATGGAGTTTCAGGAAACCTGCCTACCCCATATGATGACTTAACCCTCAGGGCACTGTGTAATCTCAGGTGTGTCAGTGGGCTAGTGTTGCGTCATCACGGGTTACATGAAGGTCCCAGAGTGGAAGTGGAGAGGAAGTGGGCGAATATCGCAGGCTCAATCCACATCCCTTCCTCTAGGCTATTATCACCTCACCCAGCTGCGTCCTGTCATGCCCCTCCACGCTGGGTCATGAAAGAGGCAGGCCCCTTAGGAGCCGATGGGGCTGCAGTCTGCAGGTGTTTAACCACCTGACACGCGGCGAGCACGCTGTAGCAGGCACTGGCAGTAAGCAGCCGAGTTACCGGTCGTCTAGCCAACAGCAAGGACATCACAAAACCTCTGCCAGACCAAACAGGTAATCGTCAGCGTGACTCACGCCGCAGTGCGAGGGGGGATTGGAGAGAGACACGTGACACGCCCACTCGCGCCAGGCGGGGGCGCTAAGGCGGGCCGGGAAGAGGTTCGCCTGGCGGCAGGGACGGTGCGATCAGAGCCGCCTAGCGGTGGAGCGGAGGCGCACAGGGCAGCGTGCGCGGTCGACCTGAGTGGGAGTTCGTCCGGGGAGGTGCGGCTGCGTCCAGCCTATACTTCCTTTACTCTCCAGAGTGAATTTTAAGTACAGTCAGATGTGCCGTTTCACAAGCTCCCTGGCCGCTCTGACCCACGCGAGGAGAGGGGAAGGGAAGCGGTGAATCTTGGGAGTCCGAGGCAGGGGCCCCCGGGACGCAGCGGGCCCGTAGCTGGCACACAGCGATGGTGAGCGCCCGGCAGGCGGTGGGCCGCACCGAGGGCGCTCCCACGGAGGACGGAGGGGTTGGGACGGGCCGAGTCGGGAGGCGCGGCTTGCCGCTCGTCACGTCACCACGTGGAGCCACAGGAGACGGAGCAGATGCGGAAGATCAGGTAATAGATTTAAGCTTAAACTTGCTGAGCACGCGGTGTCCGCGGCTGGAGGTGACGACCAGCCTGCGGTGGGCCCGGGGACCCAGGGCTCGGGCCGGGGCTCAGCCCTGAAGAGCTGCCCCGCGGGGCCCACAGAGCCCTCCGCCGCGTGAACACATGTTGTTGTACGGCCGGGGCAGGCGTGAGGGGGCGGCCCGTAACCCGGCCACCTGGATGGAGGGCCGGGACACGAGGCTCCCGAGGCTCGGGGTGGAGAGCAGCCCCCGCCACTCAGCGAGACGTCTGGAAACAGGCAGAGCCGGCTGGGAGCGGGGCGGAAGGGGACGGGGCTGAGCGCCAGCCCGAGAGCGGAAGGAAGGCGCCACGGCGGGGCGCGGAGGAAGGAAGGGAGCAGGAGAGAGAAGAAACGGGAGACACTTGGCCTTGACGAAGGCGGGGCTCGGGGAGGCGGGGCTCGGGGAGGCCCCGCCTCGCTCCAGGCCCCGCCCAGGGCGCGCGCGCGCGCGGCCGCAGCCGCCACGCCCTACCCAGGCTTCCGTGTTGGGAGACGCCGGTCTCGGCAGCTGCGGAGGCGGGGCTGCGCGCGGGCGCGGGAGTGGCGGTAAGTGGCGCGTCCTGTCGCTGTGCTCCGCAGGAGGCCCCAGGACGGAGTCCCGCCAGGGCCGTGGCACCGCAGGCCGGGGCCTCGCCGCCCCGGCGCCCGTGGGCGGGCCTGGCCCTCCCGTCGGCGCCGTCGTCCGCGTCGCGCCGTGGCTTCCTGGGGCCGTGCGTTCCTGTCCCCGGGTGTTCTGGGACCCGACGCCGTGAGGTTGCGGGGCAGTGGGGCGGGTGGAAGGACCCGCCCGTGTAGGGCTCTGGGCGTCGTGGGGGCCCGGGACTCGAGGGGGTCCGCGGCCTGGGGCCTTCGCGATGCGGAGCCCTGTTCTATCTGCTTTTGAACACCCAGGTAGTTAGACAGGCCACCCCAGGTTGGCGTGGGGTAGCAGGTTCGTCATCAGCCAGTTCACCTTCTTTCTCATTTTCATGGTGATTGTTCACTTTTCACCATGGAATTTTATAAATGTGTTTACTTCTCAAACGCAGAATTTTCTGGTGCCCTCATTCCCTGGGGTGGGGTGTGCGCGCGCGCGCCTTGGGCATGATAGGCACTCCGCCACGGAGCTACACCCCCAGCCTTTCTGGGCTTTTTTTTTTCCTTCAGTAATTTATGGCAAAATTGCGCTGCTGTCAGAAAATACTGTTGGGTTTTTTTTTTTTTTTTTTTTTTTTTTTTTGAGACAGAGTCGGGCTCTGCGGCCCAGGCTGGTCCCGAACTCTCTTTCCAACCGAGATTGGCCTTGCACTCACCGCAGCCCTCTTGCCTTAGCCTCCCAAGTGCTGGGATTACATACAGGTGTGCGCCGCCGCCGCCTGGGTTGTGTGGTGCTGGGGAATCAGGGCCTCGAGGTTGCTCCGCAAGCCCTTTACCCGCTGAGCTGTTTCTCCAGACCCCAGAAAAGACATTCTTAAGGTGTCAGTTCTCTAAATTTTAGTAAAGCCAGTTGTGTGCCTCAAGATAGGATCTTGTGCTGCGTTGCTGAGCTACGTTACTAGCTGGTGCAATCACTTTCAGTGAATTTTCCTATGTCTGAGGGCGTGGGAGGAGCGGGAAGCTGAGAGCCCACTAAGTGACGTGCTGGGAGGGTGAACCTGACAGTCTGATTGCTTTTAAGGTATCGTGCCCACCTGGTTTCCCTTCCCCGGGGATGGAGCTCTCCACCCTGTTAAGTGTTGCTGCTACCACCTCAGCTGCTTCTTATGCCAGTTTCTTCTTAGGCATGGATTAAGAGTGTCCCCAGAACCCCTGATGCGTGGCCCCATCTTCGTTTCTTTTACCCTACACAGTTTGGAGTCAGGCTCTTTCAAAACAGCTCCTGCCTACCTCACTTCCTGGTATGGCTGCTAAGTACCTCTTCTCCTGACTGCGCTGCTAAGCTCTGGGAGGCCTTCTCAGGGGGGAGCTCGCAGTATGTTTGCATTCTGAACTAGCTACGGGTTTGTTTCCAGAGTCTGGGGCTACCAGCTGCTGTCAGTTCCCGTATCTGGTGGATCCGGGCTGACCACTGTCTGAGGCGCCCTGCCTTGGTGTGTGGATGCATGCAGCTCATGGTCCAAGGTGGTCTTGGGTGGCTTCCTGGGTTGGTGCTTTCTTCATTTTCTCATGTGTCTTTGGGGTTTCCAACTGCCTCATAGCCTTCTTTCAATTTCTGGTGCTTTCCTCCCTCTCCTAGATAATTTGAGTAGGCAGATTTTAACTATATCTCAGCTTTTTGAACAAACCCTCAAGGAGCCACTGAGCAGTTCTGTGACTCAGTAACCACCTTGCCTGGGAGCCCCCTGAGCAGCACTCTCGATGGCCTGTGATGGTGGAGTTTTTGTCAGTGTTTGGCACAAGCATTATCTTAGCAATAAAAAGCTGGTGCGTATTCAAGCTATGTCTTTCCCTATTTTTTTTCGGTAGGCAAGGGTCTCACACGTGCTAGACAAACACTCTGAACAACATCCCAACTCTTTCCTCCTCTTATTTTCAGTGTCAACACAGCAAACACTTGTAAGAGTGTATGACTGGATTTGTTATTTTAGTAACATTAGACAATTCTGCTTATTCCTAAATTTGAGCATTTAGTACATTTAAAGTACTTACTGACAGTTTGTTTGGTCTTGCTTACTTTGTGTGTGCATGTTACTTTCGACTTAACCCAGGGTCCTCCTCCCTCAGAACTACACCCGCAAGCCCTTTCATTGCTTATTTGAAACAGGATCTCACTGTGTTGCTAGGGTACCCAAGCTATGTTCGAACTTGTAGTTGTCCTGCCTTAGTTTCCCAAGTGCTGGGGTTATAGACCAGCATCACCAGGCCTGGCTTGCTTATTTTTACATTTGAGTATTTAATATATTTACAATTAAAATGATTATAGACATTTTATAGGTTTAAATGTGCCATCATCCCCACTGCTTGAAAGAGGAAACTTATTGTCACTTTCCTTTTGCTTCCCTGATCTGTGTTCGTTTTTTGGCTTTATTTTGCTTCCTTTTGGATCAGTTATTTTTATTATACTTTCTCTACTAGCTTTATTGAGGTACAATTGGGTATAAAGAAACTTCATTTTTTTTGACATATGGTTTCATTCCTTAGCGTAGGCTAGTTATGAACTTACTGTGTAGCTCAGGCTGGCCTTTAACTCTCAGCATTCCTCCTGTCTCGGCATCCTGAATGCTGGGACTGCAAGCATGTGCCACTGTGCCTGGCTCATGTGGTGCTGGGGAATTGAAATCAGGTACGTAGCACTTATTAGGCAAGCACTTTTGCCTGTGAGCTATTCTTCCAGCCACTGAAAAACTTCACATATTTAAACTGTATCATCATTAAGCTTACTTTGGAATCAGAGATGTATTTGAAAGGGCAGGTGTGGATGCAGAGAAACTCTTCAGTATTCTATAGAAGTACTCTGAGTGGGGCCAGAGGAATAGCTGAGTGCTCAAAGTACTTACGTAGCAAGCACAAGGCCTTGAGTTTGATTCCCTAGTACCACATAAAATGGGTGTGGTGGTGCATGCCTGTAATCTCAGCACTCAGGAGGCTGAAGCAGGAGGACTGCTGTGAATCTGAGACCAGGCTGGGTTACTCAAGGCCCACATGAACTACACGGTGAGACCTTGTCTCAAAGGAAAATAAAAAAGAAATGAGAGACTGAAAGAAATGGAGCGAGGACCTGAGCTGGGGAAGGAGCCTGGAAGTGAAACTGGGAGGACAAGATTATCTCCGAGGACTCTTGGATCCTTGCATCTGTTATTTTGGCCTTTATGTAGAGAAATGGAGTATCCTAGAAATTGACTGTATTAGGATAATCTGTGGACACCCCGAAGATGTCCACAACCTAATCTTCAGAATCTGTGAATCCCATATAGTCCAGAGTCTGTGATTCCCATAGTTTCATCCTGCCATGATAAAAAGCCCCTTGGTACATGTGACGAACGTGAGGCTCTTGGGATGGAGAGGCCATCTGCTGTGCAGTAGGCACCACGCCTGGATCCTTAGAAGACCAGGAAGTGGTGTCAAAATCAGACCGAAAATGTGATGGTGGAAATGAGCCAGACAGCGGGTGAAGTTTCTCCAGTGAAACTCACTGCGGAGTTCTGACTGATTTTTAGAACTATTAAGTTAATAAATTCTAAGCAACTAAGTTTGTGAATAGTTTGTTACAGCAGCAGGAGGAAATACTGCAAGGTTTTCACAATTCTTAGGCCTATAGGAACAAATTTATTCATTTATTTAACATTTATTGTTTGACTGGTAACTGCACCAGCTTCCCCTGCTTGAGATGGATCAGGAAACAACAAAAGACCCTTTTTATGTAGTACACTTTAAAACTTGAAGTAACAATAGACAATAAATAGGCTAAATAAGTAATTACATAATGTTTTATTTCTATAGCAAAAAAAAAGAAAAGAAAAGGAAAGAGGACCGGAGGGGAGTTAGGAGGGGAGAACAGATTTCAGTAGTAAAGTAGGTGGTTAGGGTTGACCTTATCAAGAAGGTGGCACTTGAACAAGTGCTTGAAAGGGGTAAGGCAGCTGCTTATTTTGAAGATGAGATACAAGGTTTGACTGGAAAAATTTAGTAAATGTTTCAATTTTTAAAATTTATTGGCAGTAAAAGACATATTACCATTAATCCCCCTTACTTTGAACATCCTACCCATCATTTTGCCTCTCCCTCCCTCTCCCTCTCCCCTCTCTCTCTCTCCCTCCCTCCCTCCCTCCTTCCCTTCCTCTCCCTCTCTCTCTCTCTCTCTCTCTCTCCCTTCCTCCCTCCTTCCCTTCCTCTCCCTCTCTCTCTTTTCTTTCCTTTCTCTGTAGGTACTGGTTCAGGTTGGTCCTGAACTCATTATGTAACCCAGGCTGACCTCAGACTCCCAGCAATCCTCCTGCCTCAGCCTTCTGAGCGCTAGGATTGTAGGCATATGCTAGCATGCCTGGCTTATGTGGTGCTAAGGAATAGAACTTAGGACCTAGCGCTTGATAGGCAATTGCTGTAGCTGCTATGCTGTTCTCCCCTTGACACTTTCAAGTCCTTTTTTTTTGTGTCTTTAGTTGTGGGGCCTTGTCTGTCTTGTCATTGTTTTTCTTTCAACATCTAGTCCCGTGTCTGGCACACAGTAAGTACCGATTTATCCGATAAATGAAAACATGGGCACACGTGGGGAACCTGTTAACACCGCCTGCACGTGAGAGATAACAGATTGCTTCTGCATATTCTAGTGGCAGGGAACAAGGTAAGCTTTTATGAAGATACGGAAAATGTAGAACCACATGAAGTGATAGCCGGAGTTGGGGGAAGAGATATGGAGGGGGTGGGAGGGTCAAAAATGGGAAGGCATTGTAAAGTTGATATGATACATATGTGCCCAAAATACCCAAATTCATTGTAAATACTATGTATTGCATATTTATATTAATGAAAATAGTGGGGAAAAAAGAAAATAAGGAAAATGTCTTTGTTACTTTTTCCTGTTGGGACACAGTACCCATCATCCACAACTTAAGGGAGGAAAAGTCTGTTTTGGCTCACAGTTTCAGAAGGTCTCATTCTATTCATGAACAGCTGGCAGTATGAGAAAGGTCTAGCAGGGAACAGCTGCTCATGGCATTGCAAAAGGATCAGGGCTTCGGGAAGAAGCTGGGACCAGGCCACGTGCCCGGTAATCGGCTATACCTTACCAGGTCTCACCTCCCAACAGGTGTGTCCTGGGGGTGGATGCCTGTTTTTAGCCAGCTAATAGCTGCACGTGGGGCATAAGGTTGGCTAGTGCTGCATGGTGAAGAGCCCTTCCATCACCTTTGGGGCAGCTGAATTGAGTTCAGCTGAGTCTTTGGTTAGTTTTGCAGCCTCAGGCTTTTGGGGGCATCAGTTTTGTCCCTTGTGTCCATAGGAAAGAGTAAACCCACGTGATGGAGTCGTGTGCACCGAGATTCTGTGTTGACAGCACCTCGTGTGATCTCTGCTCAGTAGGACGTGCCCCAGTGTTATTTTTGCTACTCTTTCCTCATTTTGTTTCCTCTAACCTCTCTTCTCTTTCTGTCCTTTCCCTTTTGATCTTTTCCTCGTCCTTCTATGCCTCTTCTCTGCCATTCTTACTTTTCTCTTCTGCTGACTGGACTGGCAGCAGTTACACACCTCTGGTTTTCCCCTCTCTTAAGTTTGGTTATGTTTTAGTCTTCTTTCATTCTTTATTTTTTCTCTTTCTACCCGGTTCATGTACTTTGCTTCTTCATCTCTTTATCTCCCTATCTGTACTTGTAAGTTCAAATTAGATCTTTAAAGTTAATTCAATTTTATTTAGTTTAATTTAGTTCAGCTCTTGTGTCTCCTTAACATGGTTATATTTATCTACCTTTAAAAACTTACGTAATATAGTTATAATTGTGTTTTAATATCCTGGCCTTCTAATTCTATCTTCTGGTACATTTTTGAGTTGTTGTTGCTTGACTTTTCCCCCCGTTTGGATTGTATCCTCTTGTTTTTTTTATATGCCTCGTCATTTTTGATTCAGTGCCAAGCATTGTGAATTTTACTTTTATGGCTGTTTCTGTATTTTTCTTGAGCTTTGTCCCAGTACACAGTGAAGATACCTGGCAGCGTTTCTGATTCTCTTGAAGTTCACCTTTCCCTTGATTGGTCTTCATGTGGGCCTCCCCTTTCACCGCTGCTTGGTCAGTGCCCTCTGCATATGTTACCTACGCTTACCTTCTCGTGTACTGGAAGGGTTTTTTTCTGTGGTAGTGTGTCATGGTTTGGACACGGGGTGTGCCCCAAAAGCCTCATGTTCCTGTGGTTACTAGGTGCTGTTGGGAGGTAGGGCCTGCTGGAAAGGGGCTGATACTTGGGGCTTGACCTTGAGGGGCTAGTGCTAGTTCTGCCCTTTCTCCCATACATCTCTCTCTTCCACCATGCTGGGAGGATCTCTATCTGATGGAGCCCAGCTCCTGCCCTGCCATGTGATTCCACCATTTTCCAGCCGCCCACCCATGAAGGGACTTAGACTTCTGAACTGTGAGCTAAAATATCTTTCCTCCCTAAGTTGTGGGTGTTGGGTATTGAGTCACAGCAATAAAAAAGTAAGACAGACATTGTAGAAATACCGGCTATTACAAGCCTTGTCTGTGCTCTGGATACTGTTCTATTACCTCCTTTGGTATGACTTTTTGACTAGTCCTGGGCTATTTCACATTCATACACTGATCAAATAAAATAAAGAGAGGGAAAACCGGAGGTGTATAACTCCTGCCACTCCCATCAGCAGAAGAGAAAGATAAGAGTGGCAGAGAAGAGACATAGAAGGACAAGGAAGAGATCAAAAGGGAAAGGACAGAAAGAGAAGAGAGGTTAGAGGAAACAAAAGGATAAAAGAGTAGCAAAATCTCAATAATGTCTTAATCTTTTTCCTTGGACACGATACCAAACACCCACAGTTGAAGAGGAGTAAGGTTTATTTTGGCTTACAGTTCAGATGGATCAGTTAAGCCATACATGGTTGACTGGTAATGGCAGAAGGGCCTTGTGAAGAACACCTGTTCGTGGCATCGCAACAGGAAATAGAAGGATTGGGAACAAGGTGGGGCAAGAACATGTAATTCCAGGCTGCCCCCTCATTGATCCACCTGTTTTAACCATACTTGAAGCTAGTCCTAGCCCATAGGAGAGGTGAGATGGGAACGAAGCTGGCAGCTACTACTGTATGTCTGAATGTATCTTTAGTTGAAGACTATATTTTTCATATACCTCACCCATGCCTCCAACATTGCAGGTTATTGCAAGAGCATAGTACAGTTTAAGAAGAACATTTTACATATTACCTAATCTGATGCTGGTAGTATCTATTAGTGGGCTAGGAAGGGGTGTGATTTTATTTTAAAAATGAGAAAATTAAACCTGGAATGGTGCAGTAGCTGCAGAAAACACTCAAGTCAGTAGAAAAGGTAGGACGGAACTTGTATTTGTTTTTATAAGTACATGCTGTATGTATTTATTTTGTCTAAAATTTAGTGTATTCTTGATTGTATATGGGCTTTCTTTTCCATATTTGATAGAGTTTTTACGTTCAAGTGTTGGATGGGATATACAGTAAGAGCTACACTTGATCCTAGCTGCTTTATTTGTCCTTCCAGAAAAAAGGGCAGATCATACTAAGTGAGCCAACAGAATTCAGCCCAGAAAAAGACACGACATCCAGACAGAGACAACTCATGGATCGCACACGTCTGTAGTCACAAATGCCATGTCAGCTTCCTCACTGGCTGCCACAGTTGTCAGTGGAAATCCAGAGAGTGGGAGAAAACTGAACTTGGATCGTGCTGCTGCTCTCGGGTACAGAGGTGGGAAGGCACCAGAGCGCACGAGCGCGCTGCAGGTGTGGAAGGCCCAGGCTGGGGCCTGGCCGTGCAAGGGCTGCGGTGCCACACCTCCAGCTCTTCGTGCAGGCACCCTGCTGCACCTCTGAAGCCAGTGTTGTGCTGCCAGACGTCTCCTTACTGTCCGCCTCTTCTTTCACTCCTACTGTTGTGATTTACTTTTATTTTACAGTGCTGGGGATCGAATTCAGGGCCTCATGGGTGCCAGGCAAGCACTCTACCCCTGAACTACACCCTGCAGTCCCTTACTTTCATTCTTTTCGTTTTCATACTGTCTCTCATGTCAGTCATTTCTGCACTCATTAAATTCTACATTTATTCATTCAGTGAAGCTTGAAGAAAATGTCAGGTTTGGGTGCAATTAGATGCTTTTGGCTAGGGATTACAGGCATGTCTGAATACTTATATTGGTTTTCTCTTGAGTTTCCAAGTATGCTCATGAGAAAAAAACAGCAGGTAGAAAACTTGTGCTTGGTTTTCCCTCGTGAGGTACTTAGCAGGGCTGAGGTGGCTGGTGGCCAAGCCTGGTAGAAGGCATCTGCTTTCTCTAAGCCATGCCTTAGGACCCTGTGGCGGCCTCTGGTGTATGGCATCGAAAGAGGAGCACAATGAAGTGCAAGAGGGTCAGAATCCTGTGCCTTCACTTGATTGTAAACATGCTCCCACTTGTGTCCAAGAATGGACGAGCTGGATCTCTGACATCTCACCCCTGGCATGGGGAACACAGAAAAGAGGTAAGAAAGGATAGGCCCTGAGTAGACGGGGATGTTCTTTTATCCTGTATATCTTTCAGAACCAGGTAGAGTCACGCATGGTTCCTGCTCTTGAGGAACGACCATTCTCTTGGGAAAGTCAGGTACACACAGACCTAGACTGGTGTGGGGCAGGCGGCGTGTCGTTGCATGTCCTGGCTTGTAGGCGCTTATCAAGGAAGAGGCCAAGGATAATGTTATTTAGAAAATAATGGTAAAAGTTGAGTAGGTGAATCAGGGATGGTATGAGAATGGTCTTGAGGGAGAACTCGAAGCGCACAGTGAGTTTGGAGAGTGGCAGGGTTATGTGAAGCAGAAGTGCATGGAGACGTGATGGGAAGTAAAGGTAGAGAAGGACATAGGTCCAATATTGTGTGATGGTGAGAAGTAGGCCTCTGTAAGGACTGGAGTGCTGAGTTGAAGAGGGCTTGGAGTATAGCTCAGTGATAAAACGTGCACCTGTGCACATGAGTGCTCACGGCCCTGGGTGTGACAGGGAAGGGAGTGTCTGAAAATTGTAACCCATTGGTGTGGTCTGAGGTGTTCTGCAGTAATAATTTGTGTAGACAATACATTAGAAGAGACAAACCTGATGCAGGAAGGCTTCTTTACCTTCAAAGAAAAAAAAGTAGCAGTATTCCAAATCAGAGATCTAGATTGGAGTAATACTGATACATATGAAGAAAGGTGGGTGGATTGAACACATATGTATTACTTAGGAGTAAGGTAGACAGTCATACGACAGTGATAAAGGACATAGAAGAGAAATTAAAGGAAGACTCCATGGGAAAAGTGACATGTGAGGTGCGTCGTAATGGAAAAGTCCAGGGCCAGGGCCTGGGAGTATGCGTGGATCCAGATTAAGACTTCAGCGGGTTATGTGATGTTTCTGAACCCCTCTCTATAGCCAGAGAATTGGATAACACTTTCAAGGCCACGGATGATTGTTTAAGGGGAAGTACCTAGCATATAACATGAGTAATAATAAGATACTGTGTGCCCAGATTCTTTTTATTGCTGTCTGCTGACTTTCTCCAGATTAGAAACCTACTGCTGTGGGGCCTCGGGTCGTTAGGGGGCATCTTCAGGGCCCTCATTAGAAGATTGCGATAGTCACATTAGGGCCAGCTGGGGCTGCCATGAGTGCAGAAGAGGCGCCGCGTGGGGAGCACTTTGAACGGTGCTTGGCGCACAGGCAGCGGCCTGTGACACGTGTTGCTGCAGCTATTGTACAGTCCTGACTTGGGAAAAGGACGGCGCAGGGTTCTGTGTGACGGGGGGAAGGAGAGCAAAAGCCTGAGGTAGAGAAGTATGGCGGTGTGTTCAGGAAAGAACGAATTTCTGTTGTGGAGTTTAGGGACAAACGGAATAAACAGTAAGCGTGGTTAGAAAGGGATATTGTGGTCAAATTAGGAGGCCTCTTTTTGTCAAACTAAAATGCTTGAGCTGTGCCCTATATACAGTGGGAGCCTTTGAATATTGTTTCAGAGTGATGAAAATTAGAGTTTAAAAATGGAAATAGATTTATTTAACACAAAAATACGTTAGACACTCTGTAGATGGCGCAGCAACGGAGACAGCATAGGCTCCAGCTTTCTTGCCGCTTTGGTTACAGCGGAATGAATTAGGTAGTAAGAAACCGAAGAAAAGCACTTTCATGGTAAGTACCTCGGAGACAGTAAGTAGGAAAATGTGTTAGAAGTAGATGGAGTTAGAAGACTCCTTTGCGAGGACGCCCGCCAGTGCCCGCCTGGGGCAGAACCGCCCTGGGGGATACTAAGTACAGAGCTCTTGGGGCGGAAGCAAAGGCGTGGGCGGTGTGGCAGGGGCACAGAAGAGGGGCCACCGTGTAGCGTGCGGTGGGGCAGGAGTGGGCCACAGCTGGTGGGCCGGGTGAGTCTCTGAGCTGATGGAAGGAAGCAGGGACCCACGACCTCAGGAGACTGTGTGAGACCACGGCAGCACCTGAGCTGCTCACTTCTTACAGAGCCCAGTTTGCTGCCTACTTACTCAATTATTTATTTATTTGTGGGTTTGGTTATTTTTTTGAGACAAAGTTCTTGCTCTGTAGTTCAGGCTGGTCCTGAGCTCAGTATGTAGCCTAAGTTGGCCTGGAAATCAAGGCAGTCATCCTGCCTCAGACTCCAGAGTGCTAGGATTATAGGCATGTGCCACCACACTTGATTTATGTGGTGCTGGGGAGTCCAGCCCAGGACCTTGTGCTTGCTAGGCAAGTGCTTTAACCACTGAGCTCAACCTCAGCTCCTGCTGCCCTCACGTGGGCACAAGGTCTCTCTTCAGCTTTCTGGAATGCCATTTCTATATTTTTTGTTTTATTTATTTTTTTATTCTTATTCCTTATGATAACCTCAGAATTTAGACATACCAGATTATTCTTTCTGTTTTTAATATATTAAAAACCTGTGTCCAGCTAGGCATGGTGGCACAGATTTGCAATCCCAGCCCTCTGGAAGGCTGAGGCAGGAGAATCACAAGTTCATACCCAATCTGGGCAACTTAGTGAGACCTTACCTCAAAATAAAAATAAAATAGGCTGGGGATGTAGCTCAAGGACTTAGGCTTGATCCTTGATATCACAAAACAAAGCAAAACAATACCAAGAGGTGAAATTTCTTACTCGTATGATCAGAAGCCTTTAAGTAGCACACCCAGCCTGGTCCGGCTCTGGCCCCTGCGGCATGGCTGGTCTGTGCCACCATCTTCAGTACCACAGCCTCCACGCTGCCTCTGAACTCACTCAGATCCTGGTTCCAGTCCTGCCCAGGCTGGCTGCTTGATCTTGAGCTAGTTACTTTCCTTTTCTGAGCTTTCTTCTGGAAAATGAGGCACATAATATCTAGTTCATAATGCTCCAATGGGAAACACATCGAGTGAAAGCGGCTTGTGAAGTTCCTGGCATTGCAATGTCACTAAACATCTACTCCAAAAAATATTTTCTCCCTAACTCTTGTTCCTTTTTTGTTTTCCCAAGGAAATATATAAATGACCAAATGAAACACTCAAGAATGGATCACCAAAAACCATCATAGGTGGAGAGGTGGATGGATTCAGATAACTGTTGAGAGCCAGCTACATCCAGGAAACTATGGTAGAGCAGGACATGATGGTACCTACCTTCAAGTCCAGCTACTCAGGAGACTGAGGCTGGAGAATCCTAAATTTGAGGCCAGCCTGGGCAACTTAGTGAGATCTTGTCCTAAAATCAAACTTGAAAGAAGGACTGCAGATGCAGTTCAGTGGTACGGTGTTTGCCCGGCATGCACAAAACTCGAGGTTAAAGCCCCAGTACTGCAAAGAGGAGGAAACACCAAAGCAACAATAGAAAATCAATGCCGTGTATTGGCTGGAGAGATCTTAGAAAAGTTTGTTTTCCTTAAAGAGAAAACAGTGCAGCATCAGACACAAATACACTAGTGCAGATCAATGAAATACCTTTTACAAGAAGACATCTACGGGGTTCATTAGAGACAACAGCACGGGGTACAGACGCTGCTGAGGCAGGCCAGTAGAGGGAGCTGAGGTCGACTTTCTCTTTCCAGAGAGAGCAGTTTTTTTACCTGCTGCTGGTGATTGCCTGTGTCTTGTCTGTGGGTTTGCTGTTGCTATGGATAGAACCCTCCAATGAATATTTCAGCTTTGACTGGTGAGTTTCAGTTGTTGCGCTTTCATTTGTGTATGTGCTCTTCAGTCTGACAGCCAGGTGGGCTCTACCTTAAGTCATAGAGGGGGTTGGCCAGATTTGAACTTTCCCCAGCTCCTGCCTGGGTAACAGGTCTGAGTGTGGGCAGGAGCAGGGTGCTTAGCACGGTGGCCTGTGCCCAGCATGCTGGGGAACGTCTCTGTGTTTCCAGCTCCCAGCGCGTCTTGTCCTGCTCCTCAGCCCCTCCTGCGACTGCCAGTGCCTGTGCTGCCTGGGTAGGTCTTCCCATCTCTGTCCCTGACCGTGGCTTCTGTTTCTCCTGCAGCTTCTGCTTGCCCTGTTCTTTGAGGCCACCTGGAATTCTGAGCACAGGGATAGCACTGTCTCTTCTCAGTGCCATTTCTTGACTGAACTGCTCCTTAACTGCTCCCCAGACTTCTGTTTTTACCTGGGATGGCTGTGGCTATTCTGGGTGTCGTGTGTTTCCATATCAATTCTAGGATTGTTTTTTACGGTACTCTGACGAGTGTCACTGGTATTTTGGGTGTTTTGAATCTGTAGGTTGCTGTTGGTGGTATGGCTCTTGTGACTGTACTAGTCCTGCCAGTCCTCGAGCGTGGAAGTCTGTCCATCTCCTGGTGTCCTTTTCAGTTTCTTCTAATTTGTTCTGTAATTTTTATTGTCGAGGTCTTTCACCCCCTAGGTGATTCATTTTTTTGAAGCTTTTGTGATTGGATTTTTACAAAAAAAAGTTCTTAGTTACTCCAATAGTGATGTATAGTAAAGCTCTTGATGTTTTAGTGTTTTTTTAATATCCTGCTATATTGCTGGCTTTATTTGTAAGCCCAAGAAATCTTTCAGTGTCATCTCTAGAGTTTTCTAGAGCATCTACAAATGAGGATGACTTCTTCCTTTCTGGTTTGTATTCCTTGTATTATTCAATAAAAATGACCTCCATCTGAAACTCTAGTAACTGGATTGATGAGAGTGGTGAGAACGGCAGACCCTCTTCTTAGTGTTTATTCTGTTTTGTTGTCTACTTTTCGTTTCCTCACTTCTGGGATGTCTTTTTCTTCTGAGCAGCTGCCTCCTCTGGTTTGGGAGCAGTCTGTTCCTTTGCGGTAAGGATCATCTCCGTGTGGCGCTGGGAGCTCACATGTGGGTCAGTTCGACCATGTGCTGTGTGTGCGGTGCTGTATCTTGGGTGCTTTGTTCACCCCGATGTGCTCAATGATCAGAGAATCTGTATCAAAACCCTTAAGTTAGCATTACTCGCTGCATTTTTCATCATGTGGAGTGAAAATTCAGCAGTTTTTTTTGGGCTACCAATCCTGCATCCAGCCCCACTGTTTGGCCTGTGCCACCTACCAACGCCACCATTGTACTGACAGAGTGGCACGCATTGCTTCTTTAAGGTGACATTCTTCAGATACTTGGTGGCATTTTGTACATGTGTACCCTTGATGACCTGTGCCATTTCACAGGTGTTCTTAAAGCAAACACGAAGATTTAACCCTCTGTGTTTACATGATTTTGTGGATTTTCTGGGTGAAGAGAGTAGCTGACCGTTTTCATAGGTCACTTGAGGCCACAGAGTGATAGGTATCTTCTTGTTCCTGACTTTTTTCATCTTTAAAGTTGGAAGATTATACCCACACTTTCTATCCTGTCCTCTTTTTTTGTATATTATAACAGTCTTGATTTATCTGCATCAAAATTAAGTATTGTTTTAACTTTTTTGGGTAATAAAGGGTCTTGAGACATTTTAACCTCATTTGCCTCTTTCATATATTTTAATCCTATGTACATTTTAACCATATATGACATTATTACCCTTCAGTAGCATCTAGACTACTATCAAGGCTCTACTTTATGCTTTTTATGTCAAAACAACTTTTTAAAGAGCCCCTTGATAAGCTGGGTTGTTGACATATGCCTTCAACTCCAGCTACTTGGGAGGATGAGGCAGGAGGATCACCGTGTGATATCAGCCTGGTTAACATAGCCCGTGTCAAAATTTTAAAAATAAATGAAAAGAGCAGGGATGTAGTTCAGTGATGCAGTGCTCATGCACTGCGTGTGAAGAAACCCTGGAGCTCAGTCTCCAGTATCACACCAATAGATAAAACCTATTTCATCATTCTGATACAGGTGCTGTATAAAAAGCGTTCTGCCTGTGTTTCATGGGCGAGAATTATTCTTTTACATCTTCTGAAGATCTTAAATACATTTGTGGGATTCTCATTTTTTTTTTCCTCATTCTGCTTTCCTTGGTGTGGGGTCATCTCTGGGCACCCTGGGCCGCCTGGGCCGCCTGGGCCGCCCTTGCTGGCGCTCTCGGCCCCACCATGCCGAACACGGCTCCTCCTCCCCCTCCTCCCTGTCCTTGTCCGGCTCTTCATCTTTCTTCCCAAGTGTGCTGACGCCCCTCCCAAGAGCATTTGCTTGCTTGCTTCTAATGTAGCTGTATTTTCACTATTCTGTTACTTGTATGTTTAAAAGTATCATTTGTCCAGATTTCACACAAAAAGAAAATAATTTATGCTATCTTGGGCTAAAAAGTGTTATTCTTTGACGTATAATACATAGATGAACTATAACACTCTTTCCCTTAACAAATCACTAGCAGTTTTCTCTCATACAAGAACAAAGTAAATCAGGACTGCTTGTCTAAAAGACCCAAATCTCTTACACAGACTAGAGCAATTAATATGTAGTCACAGACTGGGAATGTAGCTTGGCGGTCCATGCTTGACTAGCAAGTACAGTTCCCCGGTTTGCGTTCTCCAGCACCACATAAGCCAAGCATGATGAGGCACACCTGCAATCCCAGCACTCAGGAGGCTGAGGCAGGAGGATTGCCATGTCTTCAAGGTCCGCCTGGGATACACAGTGAGTTCAGGACCAGCCTAGAGTGCAGAGCGAGATCCTGCCTCAAAAGAAGTAGTTATAATTACAATGATGTGAGAAAATGTGCAGGAACATGCCAACGTGGGAATTGTTTTGTTACAGCAGTGAACTTACAGGATGTTTTTTCTCTTCTGTTATTACAGAATTTCTGTATTATATGTTCTGTTCTGTTCTTTCTTGAGACAGAGTTTTGCTGTGAATGTAGGCTGGTCCTAAACTATGTAGCCCTGGTTGGCTACACATGGCAATCCTCTTGCGTCAGCCTCCTGAGGGCTGGGGTTATGGGTGTGCATCACCATGCCCAACTTTATGTGGTGCTGGGGAGTTGAACTCAGGGCCTTGAGCTTGCAAGACAAGTGCTTTAACCACTATGCCATTCCTCCAGCCCAAAGAGAACACAACTTTTGAAGACATATTTTTAACAACTTTAAAACTCCTACCACTTAGGCCTCATTCACACACCCAGTTGCTTATAAGGTGCAGTTAAAACACAAGTATCTTCAAAGCTCTCGCTGATCTGTCCATAAGTACCTTTCTTCTGTGACTCCGTTTTCTTATGTGTCACCTACTCTGGTCTCTGCCTTATCCTTGCTACGGATATTATTTATTTCTGCTGTTTTAAGGATCAAAACACATTTTTTTAGGGTAGTCTTTATTGGAACAGGACACTGCCTCTTCGCCTCCATTATTTTGCTGAGCTTGCTTGGGAACCTGACTGCCTACAACATATTGCTGTTGGTGAGTAGCGCTCCCTGGGTCTCCTTCCTGGGCAGCCTCATGAGGTGCTCCTGACTGGGAGTGTTGTCGAGTTGAGAGCACCTAGGACTGTGATACCACATTTCTAGTAGTTTGGATTTATGTCAACTACTTGGATTTTATGCACAAAGTATGGGGAAAGAGGCCTGTGCTGTTTGAGGGTATGTCTTACCTGATTTGGTCCTTTGAAAGAGTGATAGAACATCCTTCCATGTTTCCCTGTTTCATAGCCTATCCAGTGGTTCATGCAGTGCTGTCGTTTTAGATACTCACAACTTCAAGTCGGCCTTTTGAGATGCCCCTGCCCCGAGGTGCACATGTTGGGTGCCTCTAGCCTGAGTCCAGAGTACTTCAGACAACATCTTTTGGCAGCATCATGACTCTAGCTCTATGGCCTGACAATACAATGTAGCGTAGTGTGAGGAGTAGTTCACACCATGCAGGAGAGAATTCTGTGGAAAGGGAGGGACAAAGGGGCAGATAATTCTAGTAGTCGGGGCTTTTGACATCCATTTATGTATAAAGCAGATGTCTGTAATTTATGTGATTTCCTGTTTGAACATTAGAAACCAAGCCCGCATTTCTTGCTATTTCCATTATTTTTTTTTTCCTTCAAGAAACATACTAATTACTATCTGGGAACATAGTGATAAGTATCGAGTACATGGAGATTGGTAGACCACATGCAGCTTTTGTTTTCTTGTTGGGCACACAGTAGAAATAGGAATATGACACAAAATCACAGTTCCTTCACTCCCTGCTTTTAACCTAGCAGGCAGCTACGTCATAGACAGAAAGCATCTAACACAGATGGACCATTTCCTTCATCACCAAAGAGGCCTAAAGGAAGGTCTAAGAAGAAATAGGATTACATAAAACTTCTTAGGAGAAGGAACAGAATCTTGAAGGGATTTCAGGCCTCTCCCATCCTCATCTGAGCACAGGAATGGGAAAAACACTCTGAGCTGAGGGACACACTGTGAAAGACTGGAGCAAGACAGAAAAATATGAGGTGGTGGTTTATTGTGGAGAGCATAATAGAGACTAATGGGAAATAGGGCCTGGGACAAATTTTGGCAGGCCTGGAAAGTAAAGCTAAGACACCTAACATAAATAAAGTTTTTACTTAGGAAGATCTGGAAGTTGTGGTGTGGACTGTCCAAAGGCAGAGAGACCAGTCAGGACAGGTTTTTTTAGGCAGGAAGATGGAGGCCAACCTGGTCTTGAACTGTACTACTTCATATGCAGCTAATACGAGGTGCTGTTGTTGGCTTCTCAGTTGACAGCTTCAGCATCCAATAACATAATGTATTTTAAAAGACTTTATAATCCACCCTATCTCTTTTTTAATACATGTAATCATAATAGCTGTGAGGAAGGACAGAGTCTAAGATTACATTTCCAGTTCTCATTATGTTTTGTTGTGATTTTGGTCAAGTCATAATGATTTTTTCTACACTTGATCTTAGGCAAAAAGCTGAGAAGCAATATTTCCCTTTTTTTAAAATGAGAAGATTGGTTCAACAAAACCTAACAGAATGGTGTCTTTTATTGTATATAAAGAACAAATGAAATAATATACAGGAAATTATTTTATTAAAAGGTTGAAACCTTACACATTTAGTCAACTGCTAGTATCCCAGCATCAGAGAACTGTCTGGTTTTTAGTTTCCATCTGCGTGATGACTTGATGACAAGCTAGATTTAGATTTAGGTCTAAGATTTATTGACCCTGCACCAACATTAATGCCAGTTATCACATCAACACTTATTCTTCAAGAAAGAACTTTTAAATTCACCTTTGGAAGGGCTAACTTTTGACCTCAACTCTGTTGCAAGCAAGTCTAAGTAAAACCAAGAATAAAGTCCATCACAAGTGAAAGAAATGGGTAGGAACTTAGGATAGGCATTAGTGTGGTCGTCGTTATGATCCCAGAGGAAATGATAATTTGTGTTGTTGGTGCTGTTAAAAGTTACAACTAGGAGGTGTCATTGGAAGTGGCCCAGGAGTCAGTGCAATGGGGTAGGGGGAATAGTTTTTCAGGCAGGGAAACTGTGTGATGAATTCCCAGAAGCTGAAAAGTAAAGGTGTAGCAAAAAGTAATACGGTGCCAGAGGTACCAGGCAATGAATGAAAGAAAAAGTGAGCCATAGGCCTGTGCTCTGGGTGGCAACTTGTATTCTCAAAATGACCCACTCTTTCGTCTTTGCCTCTGCAGATTCTTGGATTTTTGTTGCTTTGGGAAAGGATTGAACTACATCTGCACAGTTGTCATAAGGTAGGACATGCAGATCCTCACAGGAGACCTACCAGGTCTGACAGTGTTCGTGAACACTCTGTGTCACATATACCTTTCATGGTTCCCCTAGAGAGACGAGATCTGCTTATGCAGTTTAAACTGATACAATTAAATTTCTGACCTCTGTAACTGGCTTACTGAAATTGTAGAACCCAAGGGAAACCTGTACATTACACTTTCCCACTAACTTCCTGTTAAACTCAGTCTGTGGCCCTATTCTTCCCATCTCAGTCAAACTTAGGCGGATTTCTAACTTTTCCAGTCCTTTCTAGTCCAAAGAACATTTTCATTTCAGTCATTAAAATTTCTTAGCGCATTTTAATAACTCAAACTCCAGGGTTAATAGTCTTATGATGGTTACTTTCCCATTTGAGCCTGTTCTTGTGTGGGAGGACATATGGCCCTTTCAGGCCTCCCCATATCCTCTTCCTGAGTGGGGCCCAGGAGATGTGTCGCTGGATCGCGAAGGGGATATTTATTTCCAGTCTGCTGAGAAACTTCCATACTGCTTTCCATAGTGGCTGTAGCAGTTTACATTCCCACCAACAGTGCAGGAGGGCTCCTTTCTTCCCATAGCCTTGCTACCACTGTATTGTTGTGTTCTTGATAAACACCAATCTCTCTGGAGTCAGATGCTATCTTAGCAATGTTTTGATTTGCGTTTTTCTTATGGCTAAGGGTGTTGAGCTTCTTTTCATGTATTCATTAGCCATTTGAACTTCATCTGTGAACTGCCTCTTCATTTGTTTTGATCATTTCTCAATAGGGTCATTGATTTTGGGGGGCTGACTTTTCTTCAGTTTCCTGTATATTCTGGTTATGAGCCTCCTATCTGAGGCTGTTTGTGATGAATATTTTTTCTCAATCTTTTGGTTCTCTTTTTACACTGCTGATAATTTCCTTTGCCATGCAGATACTTTTTAAATTGACATAATCCCATTTGTTAAATTCTAGGGGTTCTTCTGCTTTTGGTGTCTTGTTAGGAAAGTATTTGCCTACACCTATGTCTTTTAGATATTTGGCTCATTTTTCTTGAAGGTTCAGTGTTTCAGTTTTAATATCTAGGTTTTTGATCCACTTTGATTTTGGTGCACAGTGACAGGAGTGTGTGTACATTCATTCTTCTGTATGTAATCTAGCTATTAGTTGTGCTGCTGTAAACATGGGTAAACATGTCCCTTTTTCTTATGGTGCTTTTAGCTACTTTGAAACATACACAGAAGAGGTCTGACTGGGTCAAATGGAATAAAGTATTTTCAGTTTTTGAGGAATCTCTCTGCTGCTTTCCGTAATGTTTATACCAATTTATAATGCCACCAGCAATGTCAAAGTGTTGGTTTTTCCCTAAACCCCTGACAGTACCTATTGCTTTTTGAATCGTTAATAGAAGCCGTTCTCACAGGGTAAGACACGATCTCTCTATTGTTTCAATATTATTTTTTGACAGCTAAGGAGAGTAACATTTCCATGTATTTGCTAGCCATTTGTTCTTAGTCTGAGAACTGTCTATTCATTTCAGTTACCCATTTTTTAATTGGGTCTTTCATTCTGAGGAATCTATTTTTCTTCAGTTCCTCATATATTTTAGTTATTAGCACCTTGTCTGAAGTGTAGGTGGTAAAATTATTTTCTATTTCTGTTGGTTATTTCTTCACTCTGTTGATTGGCTCATTGGCTACACAGAAGCTTTTTAGTTTGTATAATCCCATTTGTTAATTCTAGGGGTTATATCTTTTGCATCAGGTGTTGTATTGAGAAAATCTTTGCCCAGGCCTATATCTTCAAGTTTTACCTATTTTGCCCTCCAGGAGGTTACTTTCATTTTGATATCTAGGTCTTTTATCCATTCTGATTTGACTTTAGTACATGGCAATGGGTGTAGATCTAGAGTCATTCTTCTGCATCTCAGTGGCCAGTTCTCCCAGCACCACTTATTAAAGAGGCTACCCTACCCCTCCTCCAGTTACGTCTGCGGCCCCTTTGTCGAAGATGAGGTAGCTGCGGTTACTCGAGGGTCTCTGCACATCTTCAGTCCTCTTCTGTTGATCACCCTGTCAGTTTTTGTACCAGTGCCCTATGACTTTTATCACTGTTGTTTTGTAATATAATTTGATGTCTGGAATTATGGTGCTTTTTTTGTCTTGTTCTAGATTACTTTGGCTGCTGTGGTTCTCTTGGTTCCATATGAGTTTTAAGATTGTTTTTTCTAGTTCTGTGAAAAATGTTACTAGTATTTTGATACACACTGCACTGACTCTGTTTATCAGTTTAGCAGTACCTATCCAGGAAGAGAGGATGTCTTTCTGTTTTTTAAAGTCCTCTTCAGGATGAAGCCCCTATCAGTGGCAGCACCTCTTCTTCCTCCAAGCATAGACAACAGCCGCTACAGTGCTTTTCGAGGATGCTGGCACTTTTGCCACCAGGGTATTTTTCAGTGTCCATTGTAACCTACCACAGAACATTGTAAGGGATGGGTTCAATGATTACAGGTGATACTCTTCCAGAAACCCCTCTTCTGTTAATACATCTTTAGATTGTTCCTTCAGCGTTACCCCAGAGGATTAGGTGTATAGCTCCACTGTTAAAGAGCTTGCCTGTTAAATACAAGGCCCTGGGTTTGTTTCCCCAGCATCACATAAGCTGGGCATGTGGGTGCACACCTGTTATCCCAGCCCTCAGGAGAAAGAAGGCAGGAGGATTACCATGAGTCGAGGCCAGCCTGAACTACCTAGTGAGACCCTGCTTTAAAAAAAAATTTACACCAAGAAATTTCTGGGAGCACAGTTTCATTCAAATGAGCCATTGTGGAGCCAAGACTTCAGATTTGAAATGCTGATTAATCCCTGGATTCTTGTTTACTGGAACTGGAATCTCAGAGATGTGTTCCCATACTGAGAAACTTGGCCTAGCTTAAAATGCTTTCTTCTCCCTGGCTAGTGTTCTTGGAATTCATTCCCATAGATCTTCCGTAGGACTTTTTCTGATGTAAGTTATGGGAATCTTTGCCATTCTTCTCTAAACCTTCCTGTTCCGAGACATTCTGAGGTCCAGTTGCAGTGTGGAGTTTGTAGACACTGTAGACACTGAGAAGTGATGGAGGGAGATTATGAGAAAAGTTGGCATTGCCTTGCAAGGTGGGTACCTTGTTTAGGCCTTCAAGCCAGGAAGACCAGAATTCTTAAACTTGAGAAGAGAGACCGATTCTGTTGTCAAGGGAGATTCTGTGGGGCTGAGAGTTTTAGTTTTCTCAGGAAAAAATAAAAATAACCGCCTAGAAAGAAAGGATTAGCACCAGGCCCATTTTTGTTTTCTCATATTAAAGCAGAAGCTGGAGGAGTGTGGAGGAATGGCTCAGCAGAAATCAAGCACTAAGTACCCTAGTTTGATCACCCAGCACCACATAAGCTGGGTGTGGTGGCGCACGCCTGTAATCCCCGCACTCGGGAGGCTGAGAAAGGGGGATTTTCCCTGAGACCAAGGCCAGCCCAGGCTCCATAGTGAGTTCAGGACCAGCCTGGGCTACAGAGCGAGACCCTGTCTTAAAAAACCAAAACAAACAAGAAACCATATGATACTTAACTTTCTGGGTCTGATTTATTTCTCTGAGCACCATGGTATCAAGATGCATCCACTGTGTACATGTACCACATCGTCTTTATCCAGTCATCTGCACTCGGGCATATTGGCTTCTTCCAGGAACTGCCTGTTATCAATTGTGCTTCTCTACAAAAGATATTCAGGTTATCATTACATCAATCAGACTTCTTACATGAAACATATCAAAGATCAAATAAATGAATTGCCATATTAAATGAATGTTAAGTCTATATTACAAAAATATATTATACATAAAGAAATAGATATAGCAGCATACTTAGTTATTTCACAATTTTTAAGAGTTCTTTCCCAAAGAGGAGGAGGAAGAAATGAGAAATGTCACTATTCCAAATTTAAAGAGCATGACATTGAGATATAAATTTCACGAATCACAGGTTGAACCAATAGTCGACTGAATCCTTAGCCACTGGACTAAGGCTATATGATCTTTTATCTTTCCTACTCAATGACAGCTTCAGGGAAAAGACCCCAATCACCATTTATTTACCAAATCTTACTGTTTTTTTAAATCTAATAATATTCAAAATCAAAACTGCTGCCTTCTGCCCCTCCACCCTCAGGTAAGTATCTAAACACATCATATGTATCAAAAAAGTTTCACAGATTAACATTTTATTACCAATTCCCCATGTTATGGGGCAAGCTTCACAGATTTTATGAAAAAGCTGGTACTGTTTTAGTGAGACACCAGTTGTTTTTTTCGTTACACTTTCTTTGTAGATGTTTCCTTTATGTTCCTTGGTATTGCTTGTGTCTCTCAATCTTTCAAAAATTCCTGCGAGTACTTTCTGCAGTGCTGGGCTAGCAGTTGCAAATTTCTGTAGGGATTCTTGATAATGAAAATTTTTTACCTCTCCTTCAATTTTCAGGTATAATTCTGCTGGATACAACAACCTGGTTTGACACTTGGCGTCATTTCAAGCTTGAAAGGTTTTGCTCTGGGCTCTCCTGGAGCTTGAAAGCTTGCTTTGAGAAATCTGAAGTAATTCAAATGTGTTTGCTTCGGTAGAATAATGTCCGTTTTCCTCTTGCTGCTTTTAATATTCTCTCTTTATGCTGTATGTCTGAGGTTTTGGTTATGATATGCCATAGGAAGTCTTACTGCTAGTTGAGGTTATTTGGTGATGTATAAGCATCTTATACCTGAAAATTGATTTCATTTCCTAGATTCAGGAAATGTTCTCAACATGATTTCAGTGAATACATTCTTTATACCTTCAGCACTGTCTTCTGCTCTTTCTCCTACATCCATAATACTATGATTGGTTCTCTCTGAATTATCCATCAGCTTTTATATCCAGCTACTTTGCTTATTTCTAATTTTGGAGTTTTACCTATTTACAGCATTTATCGCCTCAGCCTTGTCTTCAAGGTTTGAAATTCTGTTCTGACAATGTTTGAGTCAACTTTCCATGCTTTCAAATGTATTTTTAATACCAGGGATTTCGGCTAGATTTTTTTTTTTTTTTACAAATTTCCACCTTTAATGTTCCTTCATATCTTGCATTTCCCTATTTACCTCAGCCAACTTTGTATTTGTGGTTTCTATAAGCTCAGTAAGTTTTGTATCCATGAGGACCACTATTTTTTAGATACATTCTTCTTTAAACCTGCTGATCATTGCTTGCATTTCTTTGAGAATATCTTGTCTGAACTGGCTGTTCGACTCAATTATTTGCTCTTTGATTTCCTTCCCTATGAGTTCCACTATTTCAGGGCTCATGACTTTATTTTCTGGGGTCTCAGGCATTTCTGCGGGTGTTCTGTTGCCTTGTCTTTCTATGTTTCTGTTGTTAAGGGACTTCACTTTAAAGAGAGATTACTTTGAACAGGTAGGTATGAGAATGGGAGAGCTGAAATTCCTCCAAGTTCTGTGCTGGGGGTAGGCATTTGGGGAGGTCCTAACAATTCGATGGCCTCTGAGGTGTTTTGATCACACCCAGCCCCTCAGCAGAGCTCTCCTGCTTGTCCTGGCTGCCCTCCTCTGAAGGCAGGGCTCTCCACTCTCAAGTCCTACCACCCAAACTGTTCAGGGATTTGTGGCTTTTCTGTCCTCTCTGCAACTGTCTCTGGTGCCAGTTTCTTTCCTAGTCAGTTTGAATGACCCCGAAAACCCTGATGTGCTCTTCTGAGCCTGCTTCTACTCTCAACAGTTAAGTCTTGGGCTCTATTTTTTTTTTTTTTTTTTTTTTTTTTTTTTTTTTTTTTTTTAGTGGCTCCTGCGTGTGTCACTGCCTGTTAAGGCTGCCAAGCACTGCTTCTGATATAGGCTTCAGGAGACATTTTCTAGGGAAAGCTTGTACTGTAATTGCAGTTTGCAGTACCTGCAGGCTGGCTTTTGAAGGTGGGGCTACGGTAGAGCTGCTGTCAGTGCCCACTCCTTCTGGATCCATGATTACCTTGGTCTTAGGTTCCAGGATCTGGGCAGCTTTCCGCCATGTGTGGATGCTGGTGGCTTGGAGCTGCACTCAGTCAGCCTGAGACTGCTTCCTGGGCTGCTGCTTTCCTCTACTTCCAGTGTATGTTTGGGATTTCTGATCTTCCTGTCGCCTCCTTTCAGTTGTTGGGCCACTCCTTCCTCTCCTAGCTAAAGCAGTTTTTAATTATAATCTCAACCTCTTAAGTGAGACCACGAGGAGACGTTTCATAGCTCTGTTATTTGGCTGCCATCTTGACCAGAGGTCTAGGCAATTTCAGAGTAACATTTACTTTTGATTATATTTAGTATACTATTAAGGCTTAAGAACGAGACCGAGATTTGTCATGGCCACTGTACATACTGATTGAGAGAGAACAAGCCATGCTGAAGGCGGGCTGAGGCTGGAGATGATAAAGTAATAATGGCATCAGACTGCATAATTGTGGTTTTTTTCCAGCTGTGCTGTACAGAAAAACTTAGCAAGGGAGCTAAGTTGAGCAGGATGAGCAGATCAAAAGGATGAGGACAAGTCCCTGATTTTGTGAGGGTACACATACCATTTTCAAGGACAGTTCTCATCAAAACCTGGTACATAAAGATCAGGAGATATTTTCTGTCTCCCCAGGTCCTGATTGTGCTAATGATTCTGCTGTATACCTTTTTTTTTTTTTTTTTTTTTGAAACAGCGTCTCGCTCTGTGGTCCAGGCTGGTCCTGAATTCACTTCAGAGCCCAGGCTGGCCATGGACTCACGGCAATCCTCCTGCCTCAGCCTCCCGAGTGGTGGGATTACAGGCGTGCGCCAGCACACCCAGCTTATGTGGTGCTGGGCAATCGAACTCGGGTACTTAGCGCTTGCTCAAGCGCTTTAACCGCTGATCCATTCCTCTAGCCCCTGTATACCTTTATTTATGGTGGTTTTATTCACGTTCTGGAAGGACAGGTGGCTGATGGTTGGGCTGTCCCTGCAGGTAAGCACCATCTTGCAACCCCTAGCACTCTGTATACATGGGCCCAACCTGACTTCTGGCTTTCTCCCAGATATTTTCTCCCTACATGCACCTGAGCAGCGTAGCTCTGATGGTCATCATCTCCTGGCCCCTGACCTTCTACGTGGCCCACTCGGAGGAGAAGGTATGGCATATCAGAGCCTTGCCTGGTTCCTTCAGCACTGACTGTATGTATACTCTGCTTAGAAAAACAAATCAGGTAGCTAGCCAGCCTAGTGGCTCTTCGAAATCCCCATAGCTTGTTCAGTGGGCATGCTCTGTGTGCCCTCACGACCACATGGCCTGTCTTAGTATTTCCATGACAAGATAAGCCTTCGGAAAGAATTGTACTCTACGTATGTTGTTTTGTCTGGTGTGTCTGGGGCCGATGGGGGCTGGCAAAGACACTCTATTTTACATGGCCAGAATACTGGTACAAGTCACAGTATTTTTCAGTCTACTGAATGAACACAAGGCCCCTAGATTCCTCATATCAGAGCAGAGATGTATCTCTTTGTCACCAGTCTCTGCTCTACTGTCTTCCTACTGTAATGGAAACAAAAGAGAAGGCACTGTGTACCCTAAACAGTTTATTTTTCACCACCCTTAATAAGAAACCAGGTGGACCTTTTTTCTCATTCTCCCTCTTATGCTGTGGGTTAAGTGAAGGGCATTTGCTTCCTGACTCACAAATCTCACGGGAAAGAGGAAGGCTGGCTGGTGTGCCACGTGTGCTTGTGTAAATGTTTCTGCGTACAGGGTAAAGTTTAGAAAATATTTATGGTTTAAAAAAATCTTACAGAGAGGAGTAACAAACCCTTTTCTTTTTACTTCCTGATTTCTAGTTAGAGTAAGAAGATTCAGGATGGCATGTTGCAAGAAGGAAAGACTCAAGAGATGAGCCATACCCACAGGGTTAAGAGGTCAGAGGGGGACCCAGGCCGGGAAAAGTCACCGCGCATCGGGGGGGGCGGGGGGAGCTGAGAAATGGGCAGCTAAGACTCTCGGAGTTCTGACATCATAAGTGTTGGGAAATGGCTGCTCACGGGCAGCCTTCCTTACAGGTATGTGTATGTGCATGCGTGTGGTGGAGGGAAGGAGATAAGGGGTCAGAGGAAGGAAGGGAAGCAGACACTCTTTATTGGGTAACTATTTTGAGTCAACATTGTTATAACAACTCTGTTTAGTTGATAATCACCACAAGACAACCCTGTTATATAGAAAAAAAATGCAAGACCCAGATGGGTTAAGTCTCATGTCCGCAGGCACACAGGAGCAGCAGAACTTATGTCTGAACCCAAACTTCTGTTAGTCAGTGCCCTTTCCCTGCTGCACTGATCTGGATAGGGAGGCATTTTTATGATGATCTTCAGGGGCTCCTGGACTTTCTCAGGATGAGGCAAGGTCCTGCTTCTGAGAGCAGCTCCTTCCATTTCTCTCTTCTTCCTTCTCTTCCCACCTTCCGGTTCTAGTCTTATCACCTTAATGTCTTATATTTGGGCAGTTGTATATATTTATATGTAAAGTCTCTGAAATTAACTGAAGGATGTAACAGAAATCAAATGTAAATCAGCCTGCCAAGTCAGTGGAACTTGTGGATTGGATATTTACTCAGAACACTGCTTTGGAGAAGTTAGTTGGATGTGTTTCTCCAACTCTCTTTTCATGTTTTCCTCTATTTGTTCAGCTCTGCAGTTGACTACTGGATTGCCTTTTCTTCTTATTCTGTGATGCCACTAGGAAGTTACTCTTCCTGCATTCAGGAGGACGACGATCTGGGGCCTAAGCCCAGAATCATTGGACACAGAGGTCCCCCCCATGGTAGGTCTGAGCACGGTCGACATGAGTGAACACAGGTGCGTATGGGGCATGAGAGTGTGAAAAGGGAGCCTCAGAATCATAATGGCCCCTGGACAGGAAACTGGATGGTCTTGACATGACAAGAATAAGGAAGTAACTGTAGAGTGAATCACCTAACTCCCAGTCTGTTTCTTTTTATTTAGGGCACTGTCAAATCAGAGGGGAATACAGGTAGATTCTTGGAGGAAAAAAAAATTGGGAAGCAAAGCCCTTTCGTTCCTGGGCTCCATCCCCATCATCAAAGGGATATTGGGAAGGAAGACCCCGAGGCATTGGGGCCTGTGTCCCTTTCTTCCATAGTTGGGACCAGAAAATACCACAATGTCCTTTGAAAAAGCTGTTGAACATGGAGCACATGGGCTGGAGACTGACATATACTTAAGGTAGGACAGGGGCTACAGTGGAGGGACAGAGGGAGGGGTGTGTTCCAGGCCATGGAAGAAAGTCAGCCTGGCCCAAGGTAGGGAGGGCAAGCCCCGGGGGTCTCCTCTGAGTTCTTAGAGTACATAACACATACCACACACATGAACCACACCTCTCTCAAAGCCATACCTCTGTCCGTACACATTCTCAGTCATGAAATCACAAACGAGACCCATTTGTGTAGTTTTCAGCATAACTTAAATTTGTCCCTATGGTAAATTACACTCACAATTAACACTTTATGCTGGGTACACGGCTCCCAGATCACAGACAGTAGCAGGTGGAACTGCACAGCAGGAGGTCACCCCAGGTCACCCATGTTGCTCCCATGATTGCTGCATTGCTGCCTCACTCTGCCTCCTGTCAGACCAGTAGCAACTGCAGGTTTTCTCTCTCTCTGTCTCTTTCCCTCTCCCCCCACCCGCCCCCCCATCTGAGACAAGTCTCTTTCAGTAGTTCAGGCTGGTCCTGAACTCACTATGTGGGCCCAGGCTGGCCTAGAAGTCATGCCAATCCTCTTTCCTCAGCTTCCTGAGGGCTAGGATTATAGGCACATGCTACTATACCCAGCTGTTACGTGATGCTGAGGGATCAAAGCCAGGGCCTTGAGCCTCTAGGCAAGTGCCCAAATCACGGAACTGTGCTCCCAACCCAATATCAGATTCTCTCAGGACAGCAAACCCTCCCTGCATTGAAGGGATTATAGACTGCATGCTTCTTATGTGAAACTAAGGCCTGATGATCAGAGGCAGAGCGTAGGGAGTGATGCTAGCACCATCCCCATTCCTCACATCCATGGAAGAATTGTCTTCCTCAAAACTGGCCCTTGATGCCAAAATAATTGTAAACTGCTGCTGTTTACTACCTTAGAAATCTATTTAACTAAAATTATCTAGATACTTGCTATACTCTTAGATCTTCTGCTGAATGCTCAGACACTTAAGGTATAGACATGCCTAAGCGATGTTCCCAGCTAGTGAAGGAGATATGGCACAGTTATGGATAACCAAAAAGATCATGTTTGGTGAGAGCATTTCAGAGAAGAGTAAGATGCGTAGGGACTTCAGTGGAGGAAAAAGCCACTTTCCTCTGTGAAAGACAGGGAAAAATCTCTATGGTTAAAGTTGTGTTTAGATTGAGACTTGAAGGAAAAATATTTTACCACACCACAGGGTCAGAAGGTCGCATCCATTCATAGGCAGCTTGGCAGAGGCCGGAGAGCTGTGTAAAGCTTTGCAAACTGAAACTGAGTAAGGAAGGAACCAAATCACTATCTGGAGACTTGGGCAAGGCTAGCGCTTTACCAGGATGAAGCTGTAACAAATATTTCTTCTTCCTTTAATTACTTCATTCTGTTTCCCCATCCCCAGGACTGGCGCCCCTCCCTCACTTCCTGGTCCAAAAGTCAACAAGGCACTCCTAAAAGCTCTGCCCTGGGCATCCCCCAATCTCAACAAGTTGACACAATCTTCCCAGGTCAAAACCCATGCATCTGCCCCTTCCGGCCAGGTCTTACTTCCCAGTATCAGAGAGTTCCAAATACATGAGGCTTTTGAAGGACTCAAGATACAATGTGGAATCTGAGAAAACAGGAGGAAAAAGAAAGGCTATTACTAGACAAGAGGAAGAGAAAGGGAAGGAAGGGACTGTACATGTAATTAATAGGGGACAGACAGGATCAAAATACACAGTATGCAATGACCCTCTAGAATGTGAAACTCAGGCAAGAGTGACAGTAGGGTGTGAAAATGATCAGAGTATGTTATGTGCATATGTAAATCAGATTCACTAATTAAAAAGAGGTAAAAAATGGTCTGCACTTTTCTAATTTTCCAGGAGGAGCCTGCTACGTGATTTGTCTGTCTCTACGTGTATCTCCCTGCTCATATCCCAGCCACTTTCAAAGTTTATTTTCACCATCAGTTTTTAACCAGTTTGGTTACAGTGACTTTTAATACTGCCCAGTCTTTATGTGTTCTCTTGTATTTTTTTCTTCTTGGGATTCACGAAGATTCATGGATTCACTGATACATCATTTCCACCAATTTTGGAAAAAACATATATCATTTTCACCAATTCTGGTGCAAATTTTTCAGAAATATTTTTTCCTCCCTCTTTATTAGAACTCTGTTTACATGTATGCAATACTGCTTGATATTGCCCTGTCGGTCACCTGTATTCTAATGAGGATGGTGATGGTGACTCTGCCTCACTGAGTAGATTCTTCACATTCACTGTTCATCTGCTCTGCATTATCTGCCCTGCTGTAAACTTTGCTCAGTGAAACTTCCAGCTTAGTTATAATTCATCTTTATACCTTATATTTACAGCTCATGTTCATGTTTTTATTTACATTTTTTTTACATCTCTTTAGCTTTTTAGTATTATTTAATACCCATGTCTACTAATTCTTTCATTTTTGAGTTTCTCTCTATTGAATAATTTCTTCACTCATTCATGCATGATTATATATCTGGTGAGTTTTGATTACGTGTTCAATGTTGCAGTTTTACTTTGATGAATGCTGTGTCGTGTATCTTTTTTGAAGACTTGTCGAACTTTTTTTTTTTTTGAGACAGAGACTGGTCCTGAACTCAGAGGTATAGCCCAGGCTGGCCTTGGACTCAAGACAATCCACCTGGCTGAGACTTCCAAGTGTTGGGATTACTGATAACGCAGCACCACGCCCAGCATTGTGTAGTGCTGGGGAATCAAACTCAGGGCCTTGTGCTTAGGAGGCAAGTGCTTTAACCACTGTGCCATTCCTTCAGTCCTGAATGTTGGACTTTTTCTAGCAGGTGGTTGTTTCTTCTAGGCTTGTCTTTGATACCCTTTGGATATTTGTTCTTATGCCTCTTTGGGGAGGCTCTAAAGTTGATCGAAACCTATTCTGGTTGCAGATTATCCTCCTTGCTGAGCTTTCGTGGTTTGGAATCTGAAAAATGCTGGTACAATTACTGAGGTCTCGCCTGCTTCTTTGGATGGAACTGAATGATTCATGCCATTGTGTTAGTGGCCCCAAGTATTTACTGGGAGGACAGAAATCTGGAGAATGGTGTCATTTACTTCATTTGTTTCTCTTCTCCCAGAGATCTTACTACTGGGTTTTGTGTTGTTTTGTTTTGTAGAGACAGGGTCTCACTGTGTAGCCCAGGCTGGCCTTGGCCTCAAGGCAGTCCTGCCTCAGCCTCCCGAGTACTGGTATCACAGGCATACGCCACCACGCCCAACTTTATGTGGTGCTGGGAAATTGAACTTTGGGGCTTGTGCTTGCTAGGCGAGCACTTAAACCTCTGTGGCATTCCTCCAGCCACAGATCTTAATGTTCTGCTCCTGGTTTTCCACTGTCCAAACATAATTGTTTATTTTGTCTGGTTTTATCTGGTTCTCTTTGTAGGTACTTTAATGAGAAAATAGAGATTTATAAAATTAAAGGTTATCCAAAGAGTAGATAGCAAAACCAGGAGCTTTTCTAATGATACAGTCTGATGAGGGAGGTCTACAACCAGAAATACTCAAGGCAGCTGCCTACCAGGAAAGGGGGACAGAAAAACAAAGAAAGCTTGTATGGAAGCCTGCTGCCTTATTTCCAACTTTAATCACCTTATTTGATTTGCTCTTCTCCTGATGCCAGAAAGCCTGTGAGTAGGGAGACTCCTCCACCACTAATCGTGAATGCTAACGTGTGTGAAAGAAACGGTCTCCAGGGCAGAGAGGTGCTCACATTAAAGTGAACCACTGATGCTTAGTCCTTTGCTGAAATTCAGGCCCTGGTTACACTTGTGACCTAGAAGTGCTTTCTGGGGGCCCTGTCTGACAAGGTATGTAAATTCTGCTTCTCCACCCTCTCCCTTTTTTTTCCTCCTGTGCTTAAAGTTACGATCAGGTGCCATTTATCATGCATGACTTCGACCTGACGAGAACCACCAACATCAAGGAGGTCATGCCGGATGCTGCCTATGACTGCTCTGCTTTCTTCAACTGGAGTTTCCTGTCAACTCTGAATGCTGGCAAATGGTTTGTACAGCCAGAGGTAAGGCACAGTTCCCAATTCTGCAGCCTTCGCTGAATGCCTGCTCTCTGGCTTGGTGTGCACTGCTGGAGATGAAGGCCACGGGCTCATTCAGACAGATGGCGATGCTCCCACTTTCACCCCCCTTTGGTAGTAGGACCATGGCATTGGCAGGAAGGCGCTTCTGGTAATATGATCAGTGATTGCTTCTTTCTACATTCGCCAGAACATCTGACCTTGTGAACTTAAATCTTGTCGTGTCATTTCTTTTTACTCAAGCGTTTACTAACTGTTGGTCTTCTGGCCTCCATGTACTTAGCATTGCCTGGCATTCTGAGTAGCTCCTACTCCTGTAGATGAGGCAGACTTGGAAACATTTATTCTCCATTCCTCCCTGTCGCTCAAGAAGGACATATATATTGAATTCTTAAGCACGAGGCACATAGAATATAGTGATAAGTAGCGTACTTCTAGCCCTCAGGGAGTCCAGATGAATGTAAGAAGCAGCTAGTTACAGTACCTCGTGGTAAGTGTTGAACTAGAGATGGTGGCCGATCACTTCAGCACACAGGAGTGACTTGCAACCCAGTCTGAGACGTCAGCACTGTGGGTTCAAGAAGGAGATGATGTAATGGTAGGTGCCATAAAATACAGAGCCCACACAATGTACAGTGTGGTTCTGGTGCAAAGTGAGTGGTTCCTCTCCAAGAAGTCAGGTAACAGCTACTTTACACATAGGTACTGTTTGTGGTGAGGGAAGATTATTCTTTTTCTTATCATACATGAACAATAGATTCAATAACACTGTCTCAGTTACTTTTTTCGTTGCTGTACTCAATATCCGACATACACAAATTTAGGAAAAGGAAAGGCTTATTCAGCTCACAGTTTCAGATGGTCACAGTCCATGCAGGGGCGGCAGGCAGCAATTGAAGTACATGGCAGGGACAGAGGTGGAGGCAGCTTCTCAAGACGTCACCAACAGGCAGGCAAGTGAGACTCCTCGAGACTAGTCCAAGTCCCAGTCTCAGTCTCTCCTGCATCTGGGTATCGAAGGTGTGGCCACTACACATCTTTAGTCTTAACTCACACACCCCTAATCCCAACAACCGCAATCCACCCCTCCAGGCCAGACCCCAGCCCACCCACATTATTACATGGCTCTGTAGATAAACCATAACATTAAAATACATGAGACTTTTGGGGGACACTCCAGATCCTAACCACAGCAAATACAATGAAAATATATGGCTTGGGAAGACAGTGACCATCCTCCTCCTCACCCTTGCTCTACGCCCTTCCTCCCTCCCGCTCTCAGAGATGCCTACATTTTCCTGGCAGTCCATTGCCCCTCTTTTTACCCTCGCTTATGGGGGTGGGGGGTTATACCATTATTGTTGCAAGGCTAGTAAACAACACTGAAAAACTACAACAATGGCAGGACATACAAAACATACCACAATAATCACCCTAATTATGAATAGCCTCAACTCCCCTATTAAGAGACATAGACTAGCTGACTGGATGAAAAAACAGAAACTCACGATTTGTTGCCTACAAGAGACACACTTCACCCACAAGGAAACTCATAGACTGAACATAAAAGGATGGAACCCAGTATTTCATGCAACAGGTTCCAGAAAGCAAGCAGGGATAGCTGTTTTAGTTTCTGACTCATCAGATTTCAAAACAAAACAGGTAAAGAGAGATCAAGATGGCTGCTATATACTTGTTAAAGGAACTATAGAACAGGAAGAAGTCACACCAATATATATGCCCCTAGCTCTAGAGCACCCAATTATGTAAACCAAAAATTATTAGATCTGAAAGGACATAAAGGCCCAAATACAATTGTAGTAGGGGACTTTAATACCCCACTGTCACAGATAGGTAAGTCAACCAGACAAAAAATCCACAAAGATATACAACTGCGGAATGACACTATAGAAAACTTGGACATAACAGATGTTTACCGAGTTTTCCACCCAACATCAACTGATGACACGTTCTTCTCAGCAGCATATGGAACATTTTCTAAAACAGACCATGTTCTAAGCTATAAGTAATGCTTAAATAAGTACAAAGGGATAGAAATAATTCCTTGCATACTCTCAGACCATAGTGAGAAAAAACTAAAACTTAACAGCAGCAGAAATAGAAAAAACTACACAAATACATGGGGACTTAACAACTGATAACTGACCAAACAATGGATCATGGAAAAAAATCAGAGAAGAAATCAAAAACTTCAGAGACTTAAATGATGATGGAAGTACATCGTATCAAAAATTTTGGGACACAAAGCAGTACTTAGAAATTCATAGCCATAAAAGCACACATCAAAAGAACAGAATGGTCACAATAAACACATTGATGACATACCATAATGACACAAAGAAACAAGAACACCTTAACCCAAAAGGCAGTAAAAGAGAAGAAATTATAAACATCAGATCTGAAATAAATGAAACTGAAGTTAAAAAGACAATAAAAAATATTGAGTCAAAGAACTGGTTCCTTGAAAAAAATTAACCAGATAGACAAACCTTAGCTAAAATCACCAACAGAAGGAAAGAATAAGCACAGATTAGTGCATTTAGAAATGAAAGGGTTAAATCACAACAGACTGCAGAAATTCAGATTAAGAGAAATTACTTTGAACACCTATATTCTCATAAATTCGAGAACTGGTAAATGGATGACTTCCTAGATACAACATAAAAAAATGCCAAAATTAAACTAAGACATAAAAATCTTGAACAACCCCATTATGCACACAGAAATTGAAGCAGTAATAAAAGCTCTACTTAAAAATGAAAGTCTAGGACCAGATGAATTCACAGCAGAATTTTTCAGTACTTCAGGGATGAACTAACTCCAAT
Organism: Ctenodactylus gundi; assembly: GCA_004027205.1. Taxonomy (NCBI): domain Eukaryota; kingdom Metazoa; phylum Chordata; class Mammalia; order Rodentia; family Ctenodactylidae; genus Ctenodactylus; species Ctenodactylus gundi. The sequence continues at coordinate 162,784 of PVKB01003716.1, forward strand.
CCTCCTCAAACTGTTTCATAAAGTAGAAAGTGAAGGAATACTACCAAAGTCATTATTTAAAGCTAGCATCAGCCTAGTCCCAAAACCAGAAACTTAACTAGGAAGGAAAATTATAGACCAATATCATTACTAAATGTAGACACAAAAATCCTTCAAGAAATTCTGGCAAATATAATCCAAAAAGTAATCAAGAAGATCACACACTAGGATCAAGCAAGCCTTGTTTAATATACATAAATCAATCAGTGTAATATACCATATCAACAAAAGCAAAAACATCAACCACATGATCATCTCAACTGATGCACAAAAAGCCTTTGATAAAATCCAGCACCCTTACATGATAAAAACCCTGACAAAAATAAGTATAGGAGGGCCCTAGCTGTAACTCATAGAAGCCGTATGTGCTAAACCTACGGCAAATATAGTAAATGGAGAAAAATCGAAATCATTCCCTCTCAAGTCTGGAACACGACAAGGCTGCCCACTATCACCACTCTTATTCAACATAGTCCTGAAAACACTTGCCACAGCAATCAGATAAGAAAATGAGTTAAAGGGAATCTGCACCAGAAAAGAAGACGTGAAACTATCCTTATTAGCAGATGATATGATTATCTACATGGAAGACCCCAAAAACTCCACTATGAAACCCTTGGAAATAATAAAAAAAAAAAATTTAGCCAAATTACAGGCTACAAAATTAATACTAAAAAATCAACAGCTTTTCTCTACACTAACAATGAACTTACTGAGAAAGAACTCAGAAAAATAATTCCATTCTCAATAGCACAGCAAAAAATTAAATACCTAGGAGTATACCAAGGAAGTGAAGGTCCTATATACAGAAAACTACATTACATTGAAGAAAGAACTTAATAGGTGACATCAGAACATGGAAAGGCATCCCCTGTTCTTGGGTAGGTAAAATAAATACAGTCAAAATGACTATATTGCCAAAGCTGATATATAGATTCAATGCAATTCCTATCAAAAACACCTACAGATTTCTTCAAAGAACTTGAAACAATAATCCTGAAATTCACATGGAACCAAGAGACCAAGAATAGCCAAAGCAATCCTGAGCAACAAGATCAAGGCAGGAGGCATTACTATACCAGAGATGAGGTTGTACTACAAAGCAATAGTCGTAAAAACAATTTGGTACTGGCACAAAGACAGACAGACAAGCCAGTGGAACAGAACTGAAGATGCAGAGACAAACCCAAATACCCTCAAATACTTATGTTCAACGAAGAAGCCAAAAGCATACACTGGAAAAAGGACAGCCTGTTCAACAAATGGTGCTGGGAAAACTGGTCATCCACATGCAGAATGAATCTAGTCACACACCTGCCACCAAGCACCAAAATCAAATCAAAGTGGATCAAAGACCTAGACATTAAAAGTGAAACACTGAACCTTCTAGAAGACAAATTAGGGGTAGGCAAAGACTTTCTTAGTAAGACACCAAAAGCAAAAGAAATTTTCCCCATTATTAACAAGTGGGATCTGGTCAAAAAGTTTCTGCACAGCAAAGGGAACTATCAATACTGTAAAAAGAAAACCAACAGACTGGGAAAAAATATTCACCACCACCATCTCAGATGGGAAGCTCATAACCAGAATATACATGAACTGAAAAGTAAGCCCACCAAAATCAAGGATCCTATTGAAAAGTGGGCAAATGAAATGAAGAGGCAGTTCACTCACAAACAAGTTCAAGTGGTCAATAAATACATGAAAAGATGCTTAACATCCCTAGACATAAGAGAAATGCAAATCAATACAACGCTAAGATACCATCTCACTCCACAGAAAATGCCCTATATCAACAACTCAAATAGTAATCAGTGCTGGCGTGGCTGCGGGGAGAAAGGAACCCTCTGCACTCCTGTTGGGAATGTTAAAAATTGGTACAACCACTATGGAGAGCAGTATGGAGTTTTCACAACAGACCGGAAATACCCCCTTCCATCCAGGGATACCTCTCCTGGGAATATTCCCAAAACAGGCCAAAACAACATATAACAGAAGTACATGTATGCCCATGTTCATAGTGGCACAACTAACAATAGCTAAAATACGGAAGTCACCAAAATACCCAGCAACAGATGAATGGATACACGAACTGTGGTATTTATACACAATGGAATACTGTGCATCTGTAAAGTCCAACAGCTTGGAGGCTTTTGCAGGCAAATGGAAGAAACTTGAGAACATCATGCTTAGTGAAGTCAGTCAGAAGCAGAAGGTCAAATATCAAATGGTCTCTCTGATATGAGAAACCCAGATCACAACTATCTCATGGAACTTAAAGGGAAAAAACAAAGGAACCTAAGAGGGTGGGGCTGCGGAGATGGAGGGTTGGGTAGGGGGAGAGCAGGGAAGGCCTTGCTATCTAGACGCACAAAATGCTCAAGATCAATGTAAACCTTAAATTTTGTACTTATACGTATCGATAAAAGGGGAAATAAAAAAAAACTAGTGACTCATTCATTCTTGATAATGCTGGGCAGCGCCTATTCTCTGATGGGAAAGGACCACCTTTCAAAAATAAAAGCCACACTAAAATTCCATGAGGGCTCCCTAAAAATTGACTTTGATGGGAAAACACCAAAATCAGCTGCAGTAGTCCCTTTGGGTGAAGATATACTGGCCATTCCCTCTCTGGCCCCCTTGCTCTCTCTTTGATCCACCAACAACTTCAATTTTTTTACTGGAGTTTTACAAAATCAATTTACTGGTATGTGGGCAGAAAACAATCCTGGAAAAGCTATCAAAAAGACACAGGTTCTAGCTCAGTTAAAGCTGGGAATTACTCCCATCCACATTAAGCAATATCCCATGTCAGTGGCTGCACAAAAAGACAGTAGGAGCCACATTCACAGACTACTAAAAGCAGGCATCCTGTCGAAATGCCAATCACCCTGAAACCTCATCTGCCCAATTTCAGGTCTGACCTGACTGATTGACCCTTGCCTGATCCAGACTGGACACTATGTACAGATAGCAGTAGTCAGGTAATTAATGAAGTCCAAAGGGCCGGGGCTGTGGTCACTATCAAGGACCAGGCTATCTGGACAAAATCTTTAAACCCCGGCATTTCAGCCCAGAAGGCTGAACTTAACGCTCTGATTCAAGCCTTACGAATAAAGACAAAAGGATTAATATTTATACCGATAGCTGATATGCTTTTGCCACAGTTCATGTACATGGGTCCATTTAGCAAGAAAAAGGAGTAACCACCTCTGGTGGCACCCCCATAAAGAACAAAGATGAAATCCTCCAACTGCTAGATGCCATCTGGCTGCCAAAAGAGGTGGCCATTATCCAATGCCCTGGACACCAGCGAGGGAACACCAGAAGAGTCAGGGGCAACCGGTTAACAGATCAGATGGCAAAACAAGCTGTCCTACGTGGCGAAGCACGAGTTCTGCCCTTACTCATGCTTGAACCGATGCTCCCAGAAAAAGCCGAACATTCCTCTAAAGATTTGAAATGGATTTGCCAGCAAACATCAGCCACACTGGACAAGGAGGACTGATCCAAGAAGAGGACAGGAAAAACGTATCGTCGTCAGGCACTGGGTAAACGCCTTGCCCAACTCCACTCCTCTACACATCCAGGTAAGGGCCGCCTCTCTGAACTCTGTAACCAGTATCGTTTTCAAGGATTACAGGGGGTTGGTACAGAAGTCATCACTTGCTATGCGTCTTGTGCCGAAGTAAACCCGCAAAGTGGAACTGCCCCAGAGCGGGGCACCCAATACAGAGACACCCTTCCCAGTCGGTTCTGAAAAGTCGACTTCACCAAGGGAAAGCCTGGAAAATATGGATACAAATACCTCCTGGTATTCACAGACACCTTTACAGGCTGGATCAAGGCTTTTCCAACCAAAAACAAAACAAGTGCCACCATAAGTAAAAAAGTGTTGCAAGAACTTATTCCTAGATTTGGGGTGCCGTTAAAAATAGGATCAGAATGGGCCGCCAGTCACAGCTAAAGTAAATCAGGATCTAGCCAAGATTTTGGGGATAAATTAAAAATTACATTACAGTTATCCTCCCCAAAGTTCAGGACAAGTAGAGAGAATGAATCAGACTTTAAAGGAGACCCTAACTAAACTGACCTTAGATACTGGCGGTAACTGGGCAGACTTACTCCTTTTTGCTGTGGGCTGCCCCCTATGAAATTCTGTTTGGAACTACTCCCCCCATCCTTCCCTGTCTGTGTTCTGAGATTCTGGCGGAGGCCTCCAAAGGTTACAAGCCTACCAACTCACCCAAGACTTGCTGGTGCGTACCTTATGGGCTGCTCACCAACAACCTCCAATCACTCCCCATTCTTTCCAGCCTGGTGACTGGGTATACATAAAAAGGCACCAAACTGAGACCTTGGGACCCAGATGGAAAGGCCTGACACAGGTTATCCTGACAACTCCGACCGCACTCCAAGTGGATAATTCCACCTCCTGGATTCATCACTCTCAGGTAAAATGAGCCAACCCCTCAGATTCCAGAGCCGGAACAATGCTGGTCTGTTAAGCCAGATAAGGACAATTCTCTCAAGATAAGACTGGCAAAATGCTAATTGTGTTTATGTTATTTCTGTTAGTATTAGTACCAAGTTCCCAAGATGTTTATGGCCAGAAAATGATTGACCCCTATAGACTCTCAGATGAAATCTACAAAGTCCAACACACTAAGAGTGGTTGAATTGTCTCTAACTTTACCAGCAAGGACGGCTCTACCCGTTCCATAGTCTTTGATCTTTGTGACCTCTGGCCTACTCTGGGATCATACCAAGACGAGGACTGGTGTTGGTGGGGCTACTGACAAACCAGGAGAGTATGGTATAACTATAAAATAAAAGACTTAAACAAAAAAACCTTAAAAACTATCAGTTCTATGTCTGCCCTTAATGGACACAGCCCCACTCCCACAGGGGGTAAAAAACAGTACTACTGTGCGAAATGGGGCTGTGAGACCTTCACCACCTAAAAATCAGGAGGCTCAGTGGACCCCTATTTAAAATTAGACCAAATCCACAGTCACTGTAACAAAGTGGAAACCTGCAACCAGATTAACGCCTCCTTCCCAGGTTGGAGTCCAGGCAGGCTATCTGACAGATGGCTTACAGGTCGGACCTGGGGGCTAAGATTATATATAACCGGAAGAGACCCGGGAACATTTTTCACTATAAAAAAACAAACTTTCAACCCCTGTAAATGCCAACTAAAAAAACAGAGATGTGACACTCAAGGCTTCTGCGTAGGCCTGACCCCCTACAAAATGAGGTGTTCTTTACAACCTCCGAGCTTTGTGTCCTAGGTCATATTTTTCCCCAAGTTTATTTCTATAAACAAGAAGCACAGCGGGAACACCTCCACCTAGACAGACTCCAACTCCCCAGACATAAAAGGGCTCCCCCGGTCCTAGTACCCCTCACTCTGGGACTAGGCATAGCAGGAGTAACAGCAGCTGAAACTGCTTCATTGGTAGTGGGAGATGTCAACCTTAAAGCTCCCAACAATTAACACTGACCTAGGCCACCTCAAGTCATCCAGAAAATCAAGTGTGACTTCCTGGCAAAAGTAGTCCTACAAAACTGAAGGGGATTAAATGTCCTAATAATAAAACAGGGAGGACTGTGTGTAGCCATAGGTGAAACCTGTTGTTTCTATGCCGATCAGTCCTGGATAATCAAAAGTACATTGGCCCTTGTATAAAAAATATTTTAAAATAGAGATAAACAACTACAATATGGTAATAACTGGTATCAGTCCCTGTTCTCTTAGTCTCCATGGCTAACCACCTTTCTACAGCTGCTGGGCCACTTCTTCTTATTTTAATAGCTTTTACCATAGAACCTTGTATCTTAAATTGCTTAATGTCTTATATTCAGCATTGCATTAACTCTGTATACGTGATGGTTATTAAAACCCACTATAATCTAATCCCTGATAATGAGTCAACAATTGGAGTAATCACAAAAGAAAAGGAGGGAATAAAAGAGGAAAATCAAAATGGAGTTAGTTCTGCTTATCACCTTCCACTTACCCCTCCCCTCTCCCTTAGTTCATGAGAAAATCAACTTTTGGCCCCTAACCCTGCACCTATGCCAGGAAAAACCTCAACATGTTTCTGTGTATTCAGAGGTCACAATGGCTGATAGACTGCAAAGTTTCTGTGTATTCAGAAGTCTCCATGGTCCACAGATTGACGTTAGATAGACATATAAACTTCCTGATATAGAGACAATGTATACCCCATTTCTCTTTTGTTCCGTCAAAACCCCCCTTCTGTTCTGGGAAAAATCCCCCTTCTTGCTTCCCTATACTGTGAGTGTAAAAACCCCTCAACCAAGCTGCTCAGGCAGAATCCTTTGGTGGTTGGGTCCCTGCATGCTGGTCTGCCTGGACAGTAAACTCCTGATCACCCCCGCCTGTGAGTCCAATGTGTCAGTCCACGCTACAACAGCTGTGAAACAAGTACACTACTCTCCTTTGATCACTCTGCACTGCTACTGGCAGAAGTTCACGCGTGTGACCAGCAGCAGCAGGGTTCATACGATGTGCATGTTTACAAGGAGGACAGCGGCTCCAGAAGTTATTTTTTATACCAAAACAACAATCACTTCAAAACTGAGTAAAGAACATCATGCTTAGTGAAGTGAGTTAGAAGCAGAAGGTGAAAGATCGAATGGTCTCTCTGATATGAGACCCAGATCACAAAGTTCTTGTCACCCAGACAAGATACATAGGTGTACAAAATGCTCAACTTCATTGTAAAATTTAAATTTTGCGCTTATACATGTCAATAAAATGGGAGAAAAAAACTGGGTAAAGATATCAACACACACTATAAAAGTACCACTCTTTTGTTCCTTTCTCCTCTTGGGAAGAACCAAATTCATGCATGAGCAATGACGTTCCAGACCGGTTTGTGTCATTCAACAGCACACACACGATTATATAAATGAATTTCTATTAAATTCTTTTCTGTGGAGCAAAAATCTTTCCACATTCATTTAAGACTTGTTTTTATCAGTGGGAACTACAAGCACAATGTCCCAGATGCCAGCATGATAGGCTTGCACCGTAGGCCTTTGCTTTTGATTTCAATAAAAATGAAGCAAAGGAAGTAGTCCCAAACCTCTGCACCCTAACCCTTTGGACTTTTCTTTCATCAGCTTCCCATATGCGCTCTGTTAACTAACGTCTCCAGGACTGAGCTCCGCCAGCACAGCCCTGCTGGCCTGGCCCCGCAGCGATGCTTGTGCAGACATGCACCCCACCCCAGGTGACCTTTCCGTGGCACTGGGGAAGTGAGCCTAGAGTCTTGGGCATGCTAGGCAAGCACTTTACCCACTAAAGTAGGCCCCAAGTCCAGTCCTGGGAACTGAACGCAGGACCTTTGTTCTGAGCTACATCCCCAGGTCCTTTGCACTGTCTGAGACACAGTCTCACTAAGTTTCCAGGCAGGGCGCTAACTCATGATCCTCCTGCTTCAAATTCTCAAAGTGCTGGGACTCCAGGCCTGTACTACTAGCTTGGTGCTGTCATATATTTTAAGAGAAGTTTTTCCTAGAGGAATGAACCACACTGATTGGAAACATTCAGTTTCTGACCCACATACAGTAACACATTCATCCAACAAACCTTTATGAGTCCCCTATCACAGGACAATCACTATACACAGAAAACAGGTAAACTAGTAATTATAGCTGGGGCACCACTATTCATAAGGTATTGTAGCAGTAGAGAAGTAAGACCTTCGGCTCATTTTTGAAGGTAGGAGCTGCTTGGAGAGAGGTTAGGAAAAATTTCCTAATTTATTTAATTTTTGAAATGAAATTTTGAATTACCTACAGGAAGAAAACAGAACACACAAAGCCAAAAGTTTGAAAGAACATAATCAATCTGAGGTCACGTTGGCACAGATGGACTATAAGCTGTGGGAGGAGAGAAGGATGGGCTTGGAAGGCAAGAGCAAGGTCACACAAAGGGTTTTTTTGTTTTTGTTTTTTGAGACAGGGTCTTGCTCTGCAGGCCCAGGCTGGTCCTGAACTCACTATGGAGCCCAGGCTAGCCTCAGACTCACCACAATTCTCCTGTCTCAGCCTACTGAGTGCTAGGATTACAGGCATGCGCCACCACACCTGGCCTATGTGGTGCTAGGGAATCAAACTCAGGTACTTAGTGATTGACTTAGCACTTACTAGGCAAATGCTTTAACTACTGAGCCATTCCTCCAGGGTCCCACACAAGGTTTTTTATTTCCTTACCAAGTATAGCTGACAAGGCTAGTGGTGGTAAAGACATAAAACAAACAGCCAAAAGTAAATAACATGTTTCGAAATTGGTGACTGGATATGGTAATATCAGTAATCAAAGAAGATAATGATTAATAAATTTTTATTTTGCTCTGAATATGAAAATAATAAATTTAACTCCATGTAATAAACTTGAGGTGTTTTAGGCCATTTATTCGTTAAGAATGGTTAGGTAATGCTAAGACATACAAATTTTGTTCAAAAGAAGAGACTTGGGGGCTGGAGGAATGAGAAAGCAGTTAAAGTGCTTGCTTTCCCAGTGCAAAGCCCCAGCACCACATAAAGCTGGGTGTGGTAGTAGTACACACCTGTAATCCTAGCACTTGTGAGGCTAAGGTAGGGGGATTGTCCAAGGCCAGCCTGGGCTACACCAATAAGTTCAGGACCAGCCTGGGTTATAGAGGAAGGCCCTGTCTTGGAAAAGAAAGAAAAAAAAATTTTTTTAAAAAAAGAGAGAGACCTACAGCTGGGCTTGGTGGGGTAGGCCTGAAACTCCAGCATTTGGAGAGGCTGAGGCAGGAGGATCACCAAGTGTGAGCATAACCTAGCAGTAGCAGTGACACATTTTTCAAGATGGCAGATCTTTACATTTTTGTGCCATACCCAATCAGGTGACCAGACAAAGGCAGGAAGGGGGGAGGAGGGATCAAGGATATGACGTTATGATGAACTTGGTCCTAAGCCAATGCCTTAGATCTTCTCAGGAAGATTGTGAATCCTGCCAATAAAAAAAGGCAGGGGGAGGGGCTTGCGAGCTAGGGATTTAAGTAGGTACCCACCACGTTTTCGGTGTGCCTCTCTCCACTTGCATGTGGGAAGGTCACCCTTTTTGCAAAAAGAAAATTACAGCCTCATACTCTGTCATCCATGCCTCCCCTGTCCATCCTTTGTTTGGACAGGAAAATTTCTTCGAGCCATTTCTAACAATTTGGGGGCAATCCAGGACTTACACGCCTGCTGGAGGGGGACACCCCAAGAAGAGGAGGAGGTGCCCCATCTAGTTTTCTATGTGGCCTACTCTGCCTGGGGGGAGGGGGGGTCCAACCTCTTGCAGAGCCGTGAAAAAGCCTGAGACCGTTTATATTTGGAGACAGTAAGGATGATGCTAAAATAAAATAAAATCCGTGGCTGGTCAGGAAATCTTAACGCGTGGACTAAGGTAGGAAGGTTGAGAAAGGAATCCTCATAGTACTGCCTTAGTGACCAGGAATTTGGAGTTAACAAGAAATCTCCGGTAATGGGGGGCCGAGTTTTCTCCAGGAACTTGGGGGTTCGGGAATTTTGGGGTATGGCAAGAAATCTCTGGTGATGGGGGGGTTAAGCCTTCTCCGGGCAAAAGATTCAAAAGGATTTGTGTGAGGATGGGAGGTAAAAATTCCAGGATTCGCTGGAACGACTGGAATTCTCCCAGGTTCCCCTGGAGTCCACTGGGGAACACATTAAAATTTTGGGAGGATCATTCTTGTTTAAAGGGTTAAAAAAGGGACAACAACAAAAAAAACAGAAGTTTGCAGTTTGGCCAAACTGAAAGGGCCTATGCTGGTGGGGCCAAAGAGAACAGGGAAGTTAAAACATTAGCATAATAAAAAGATGCCTTGGGAACAGACCCCACCCTTAACCAACTCAAGGCTGGAGATGGAAAAAGACTTTGTTTTGAGAGGTGCATACCTAGTCCGAATTGATGTCTATCGTTAGTGCCTTGTTCAAGGAAAAAACAGGAATGATTTGGAGAGCAATAGTTACTATCTAGAAAAAAAAATATCCACCAGAGAGACTGGGTCAGTCAGCTGAATGCACATTTCTTAATATGATCCTGGCTAAAATAATAATAATGACCCTGAGGATAGGGCTCAAATGCAAGATCTCAAGAGAGTTAATTACAAAGGGAGTCAAAAAGTCAGTCCAGGGTTACAAAGTGTTGCTTACATGCCCAATCCCTAAGTGACCTAAGGCTTCCATTTAATCAAAAATAAATAAATAAATAAATAAAACAGGTTTTCGCTACCAGACAATGGTGAAAATAAACATCTTTGGGAGCTGGAATTCTCACCAATAACCTAAGAAAAGGGAGGGAGAGGAAGGAGACTGGGAGCTCCTTGCTGCACCAGGAGGTGACCAAGGGTTATTTGCTGGCTTTTTTTATGATAAATGTGGCAAAAAAGGGGGACAGTCAGGGGCTCATTATACCCAGGGTTGAAGGACACTAGGTCTAGAGCCCAGCTGTTGTCTCTGGAAAGGAGACGCAAGGTCCTTATTGGCTCCCAGTTTACCTGTCACCCCAGCAGGACAAAGCGTCAGGCAACTTTGAAACGTTGCAGGACTAGTGAGGCTGCTTGTTCTATTCTTTCCTCTATGCAAAGTGGCTTTTAGGCCATGGTGAATTTTGAATATCTATAGAATTCCAGTGGTTGGAGGCTTTAAACTTAACTTTAAAATTAGGAGTTTGGCCAGATGGGGGGAAAAAAATTTTTTTTTACAAAATTAAAGGGATGGAATAAGGAGGTCTATAAAAAATTCTTAAGGGAAACTCAAAAACTGTTTATAGAACAAGATGGAGAGAAGCAAAATGAGACTCAGAGTTGCTACTACAGAAAAGGGGGGTTAAAAAACGGTGGCTTGGTATCTCTGAAAAAGCCTGGCAATCTAGTTAAAGGTAAATAAAATGGGCGAAAACTGCTATAATTATAGGAAAAAAAAAACTGTGCCACCTTAAGAGGAAATGCTCCCTATAGATAAGAAAAAAAAAAGAAGTAAACACCTTTATAGCTCTTGATAAAATAGGGATACCAGGAGTTTCCTATGATTAAGTCCCACCGAGGGTTTCAAACCTATATTTGTTTTTAAAGTAAGCTTCCTGAAGACTACAGATGGTTTTGCATGATAGATTTAAAGGATGACTGGACCCAAATGCAAAATCTCTTTGCCCTCAAGTGGGAAAATCTGATAAATGGAAAAAAATAGAAACAATACTGGTGAACAGTGCTTCCATGGGGATTCTGAAACACCTAGCCTATTTGGGCAAACACTTGAGTTCATATTGGAAGAGTTCACTTCTACCCCAAGGACTAATCTTTTACAATATGCGAATGATTTATTGATATCAGGTAAAACTTTCAAGGGCTATTTAAATCTGCTAATTTTCTGGGCCAAAAGGGGTTACGTATCTCAAAAAGTAAGTTATAATTCACTAAAAAGAAAATTAAATATCTAGGTCATCTTATTAGTGAGGGAAAAACAAAGGATTAATCCAGAAAGGATTAAGGAAATTATGAGTTATACCAGGTCAAAGACAAAAAGGGAACTCTGAAAATGTCTAGGAATGGTGGGTTATTGTAGACTCTGGATTGACTTGTATGCACGTTAAACTAAAAGCCTTTATCTTGAGCTGCTGAAAGAGCCCGACCCCCTCCTGTGGACAATGAAAGAGGTAAACATGATGGGGAAAAAAAAACAAAAACTTAATACAGTCTCTCTAATTACAGCTTCAGTTCTAGCACTCTCAGGTGCTGGTTAAATGATTCACAAATTCTAAAGTATAAAGTAATACTATGGGAAAAAGGATGATTTAGTCCTGACCACTGATGCTTGTTTAAATCCAGCTAGCTTTCTAGCATCAGAAACAACAGGTGATCCAAAAGAATTGGATAATAATTGCCTGGGTATTATAAAATATCAGACCAAGGTTTGACAAGATTTAAGTGAGATGCCACTCTCAGGAGGGCCAAACTGTTTGTGAATGTCTCTTCCCAAGTTTTGGAAGGCAAAAGGCAAAATAAATATACAGTGGTTAATGAAAAAGATAAATTGTTATTAAAAAATGGGAGACTGCCTAACAAATGGTCAGCTCAGTCTTGTAAACTCTTTGCCCTTCATGGTATGCTTTTGGAATAGTCCACACTTTTAGAAAATGTGAAATGAGAGGGAACTAAAACAGCTGGGGAAAGCCAGGGAGGCTTCCCTGGAGGATAATATCAGAATCCTCAGTCTCATCCCAGCTGTACCTGAAGCCACTCCTAAGCCTGTGCTCACAGAAGATGAAATAGAAGGATATGAGGGATAGATGCTTCTCAAGACAAAGGGGGAAACTGGGTCCTCCCTGGTGGCAGGAAGATGCTTAGCAAATGTGTTATGAGAGAATGAATACCAATACTACACCGGGGAGGTCACTGGGGAGCACAGGCTGTGGGATATACACTGTTAAAGGTCTACAGGTGTATAGGTATCTGTGCTCTAGCCAAACAGGTCTGTAGGAGTTGCATTATCTGCCAAAAGATTAATAAAAAAAACTCGGAGAAAACAAGCTCAAGAGAGAAGACCCCCAGGGCTGAGGACCTTCCAAAGCATACAGGTGGACTTCATGAACATGTCAAAGGTGGAAAGGCTAAGACATTTATTGGTCATAGTTGATCATCTAACTGGATGGGTAGAAGCTTACACTGTAGTAAATGCCACAGCTGGAACTGTGATTCGGGTATTATTAGAGCACATTATCCCCAGGTTTGGTCTGATTGAACATGTGGACTCTGGTAATGATAGTTATTTCACATCAACAGTGTTACAGGGTGTTATAAAGACACTACAGATTTAGTGGGACGTTCATACCCCATGACATCCCCCTTCTTCTGAGAAGATAGAAAGAATGAATCAGACTCTTAAAAGACACATTGCTAAGCTAATTGCAGAGATTAAATTGCCTTGGACCAAATGCCTTCCTATAGCTCCCCTTAAAATCAGGACAATGCCCAGGAAGAACTTAGGGTTATCAGCCTATAAGATGCTGTATGGATTGCCATACCTGAGTGCATCTTCAGACCTCTCGACCATAAAAACTAAGTACAAATTTATCAGGGAATATGTGTTATCTCTCTCTTCCACTTTGTCTTTCTTAAGGATAAAAGGATTTCTTGCCAAAACACTTCCTCTTGCGTTCCCAGCACATCACTTCCAGCCTGGTGACCTGGTGCTAATCAAGACTCGAAGACACCAGGTGCTTGTAACCACAGAGACAGCTGTACATCCGGCAGAAAAGCATCCAGCCCACCAGCCAAAAAGACAATGGACATCAAGCGTACATCCTAGGCCTATTTATAGGTCTTATATAAGAGCTGTTGATTCAAGGACTGGTCCTACAGTTTCCTTGGTCATTCAGTTTGATGTTTGTCTGGTTGTGCCATGTAAAATGTAACGAACTATGGGTTACAAAATATCAATAAGATAAATATGAAGGGCTTACAACAACAGGATATAGGAAAAAGATTACATATAAAAACCTGGGTGGCCGGTTGGAATGGATCAAATACTCTGTGCATGCCCTTAATATGCAGGCGTGACAGGATGGCCAGAGGCTCAAGTCATACTGTTTCCTGCTGAAAGGAGCTCAGACTCCTCGGGCATGGAATATGTGATCTCTCTCTTACAGGAAAATGTGGCCTGGGGTAATACATCCTGCTGGATGCTGCCACTGCTGTTCCCAGGTGCTAAGGGACCAAGGCAGAGGACCCCGAAAGTCATTGGACCCTCACTCCATGACATTAACTATACCTCGTGCCTCTCCAGGCAGGAGGGACGGTTAAAGTTCGTGGGAATCATGTCTCGATGTGATAAAGGCCTGTCCTATGAGAAATCAAACAACCAGTCTGCACTGACTGGGACCCAAACAAATGTCTGGTGGTACTGCAGGAGGGCACTGCTTGAGAACCTCATGGCTGACCAGAGTGAGACCTATACTTTAGTCCAATTGGCTCTCCATACCTCTCAGGCATACAGGCCCTAGCAGCCTTTCCAGGACTCAGCTCTATTTTGAGCTAAGAAAAGGTTTGTAGTCCTTAATGGATCTTCTAGGCTCAGAGATTTTCCTAATAACAGACTCAGTATGGCTAATGAAAATCTAGACTGGATAAATGATGTCTTCTATAACCAACAGAAGTCCATTAATCACACAAGAGATGCCATCAAAAACATATTTAAATATTTAGATACAACCAATGAGATAATAAAAAAACAGGTTACTGTACAAGATCTTAGCTAATGAGAGAGGAATTTATACTTAATGTTAGATGTGCAATGCTTCTTAAAAAGATGAAAATGTAGTAACTTCTCCCTTAACTCCTTTTACCATAAGGGCCAAGGTGCTAATGGCGCTAGGGTCCTACACTGTTCTCTATGTCAGGGTCTCACCCAAGGGCTTATAGGAGTGCTCTTAAGTAAACAAATCTCTGTGTCATAACAACAGGACAACCTGATTAACTGGTCCCCATCAGACCATGATAAAAGGTGCTATTATATGTTAAAAATTTGAGCGACGAAACTGGTTCTTTAAAAAAAAAATGAAAATGTGCCAGATAGTCAAAAAAGAAAAGGGGGGCAATGTGAGCATCACCTAGCGGTAGCAGTGACACATTTTTCAAGATGGCAGATCTTTACATTTTCACAATCAGGTGAACAGACAAAGGCAGGAAGGGGGAGGAGAGATCAAGGATATGACATTGTGATGAACTTGGCCCTGAGCCAATGGCTTAGATCTTCTCGAGAAGATTGTGAATCCTGCCAATAAAAAAAAGGCAGGGGGAGGGACTTGCGAGCTAGGGATTTAAGTTGGTACTGACCACGTTTTCAGTGTGCCTCTCCCCACTTGCATGTGGGAAGGTCACCCTTTTTGCAAAAAGAAAGTTAAAGCCTCATACTCTGTCATCCATGCCTCCCCTGTCCATCCTTTGTTTGGACAGGAAGATTTCTACGAGCCATTTCCAAGAAAGTCTCAGCCCACTCTGGAAAACTCAGCAAGACCCTGTCTCAAATAAACAATAAAAAGGGGCTGGGAATTTAGCTCGGCGCAAAGGCCCTGTGTTCAATTTCAATTAAGGGAGAAAAAAAAATAAAGACCTGGGGCAGAAACACGATGTGTCTAGAAAGTCAAAGTACCTGGACTGGTGTAGGAGCGTTGGAAACCCTGCTACACTCAGTATGTCTTTCATATATTTCCTCTAGGTAGTGCTTGTACCTGTCTGATACATTCTTAAAATCAAAAGAGCAAGCTGTTTGCTTTATTTGTAATTCTCCATACCATACCCATCCCTTGGAAGGTGACGTCAGTGCAGGGAAATGCTGGCTGAGAGGCAGTCAGTGGGTTAGAATGGAAGATAGACGAGAGAGCCTGCACAAACCGGGCCATGAGAGAGGACTATGTCCTCTGACAGAAACACACTTCAAAAAGAAAACTAAACAAGTTTATACTGCTTATTCTAAGTACGGCGTGTTGCACCTTGTGAAAGAAGTATTTAAACACAGAAAAAAGGAGCCAAAGCCACACTGATCAGATCAGTCCAGTGGCGCCTGAAGGTTAAGCCAGTGCATACCACCTTACAGTGATGCAACTGCCTATGGAAGCAAGCAGAAAGCTGAAGATCTAGTAGGCACTAACGTCAAACATGACAAAATTGGGCTGGAGTTATGGCTCAGTGGTTAAAGCAATCACCTAGCAAGCACTAAATCAAGTGCTAAGTACCCAGGTGTTGTGGCACATGCCCATAATACCAGCATTTAAGAGGCTAAGGCAGGAGTCCAAGGCTGGCCCGGGCTCCAGTGTATTCAGCCTGGGCTATAGAGTGAAACCCTGTCTCAAAAAAATAAGACAAAATAATCACATATGGAGTTATAAATTATGATTTCTATGAGTTTCAGTTCATTATAAAATTATTTGACCGTGCCTTAAAAGCTTTTTAACAGTTGAAGACCTGGATCTAACACAAAAAGATGTAGCTATCACTGTACTGACAGACTTAGCTCTAATAAATCAAGATTAGTACAGGCAAAAAAGAAAAGCAAACAAAAAAACAGAAAGAAAGAAAAAACAAAAGTATTGACAAGCAGGTATACACTGGGAAGAAATAATAGGACCTAAAGTTTAAGTTGGACAAAGAGCAGAGAGGTTCAGGGTAGAAGCCCAGACCGAGGGCACACCCAAGAGAAGTGTTAAGAGTGCACATCTTCATTCCTCAGGTACTCAGGCTTCCCATTATAAATGCCCCCTTCTTTTTAATTAAATATAATATTTAACATATTCACCTCTTTTCTACCTGCTGCCATGCTGGGAATTACTTCTTTTTGAAGAAGCAGATACCTCCTGGAAATCAGTAAATGAGTCATCGAGGGATCCTGACTTAGAAGCATCTTGAAAATCCTGGAAATCATCCTCTTCTGGCTTTCCTACCTTGATGGAGAAAGGGCATTTAAATAGAAAGCATCAAAGTAAGACTACAAACCCAAAGCTGTCACCTTCGAAGACTGCCATTTAATTTTTCAACTTAGTTGAAACTACCTAATACTCCTCTTTTGGTCAGTGCTAAGGATGAAACCCTAAGGCGCAGGGCATGCTAGGCAAGGGCTCTACCACCAAGCTACATGCCTAGTCCAGACAGTATCTTTTAGATACAACCAACACAGGGCTTAACGGGGAAATCCCAATTTATGTTTTCAGATATTCTCTGGTACAAAGAGAAAAGGCCTAGCTTGACCCATTACCCATTTGAGAAAAAAAATTCAACTTGCTGCCAACAATCATTCTCAGGGCAAATGGAAAATTTAAGAAGCATTATCTGTATATTAAAAAATAATTGAGCAAAAAATTAAATACCTAGGACTATACCTAACCAAGGAAGTGAAAGATCTATATAAAGAAAACTACATTACATTAAAGAAAGAAGTTATAGGAAAAATTAGAAAATAGAGTGGGATCCCCTGTTCTTGGATAAGCAAAATAAATACAGTCAAAGTGACATTACCAAAACTGATATATAGATTCAATGCAATTCCTATCAGAATACCTACAAATTTCTTCAAAGAACTTGAAGCAACAATCCTTAAATTCCTATGGAACCAAAAGAGACCAAGAATACTCAAAGCAATCCTGAGCAACAAGACCAAGGCAGGAGGCATTAGAGTTCCAGACATCAGCCTGTACTATAAAGCAATAGTTGTAAAAACAATTTGGTACTGGCACAAAAACAGACAGACCGACCAGTGGAACAGAACTGAAGATGCAGGAGACAAACCCAAATACCCTCAAATACATAATCTTCAACAAAGAAGCGAAAAGCATGCACTCAAAAAAGGATAGCCTGTTCAACAAATGTTGCTGGGAAAACTGATCATCCACATGCAGAAGAATGAATCTAGTCACACACCTGTCACCATTCATCAAAATGACCTAGACATTAAAAGTGAAACACCGAACCTCCGATAAGACAAATTGGGCAAATATCTAAAAGACATAAGAGTAAGCAGAGACTTCCTTGACAAGGCACTAAGAGCAAAAGAAATTATCGCCATTATTAACAAATGGGATCTGTTCAAATTAAAAAGTTTCTGCATAGCAAAAGAAACTATCAACATTGTAAAAAGAGAACCAACAGACTGGGAAAAAATAATTCACGACCAACACTTCAAATAGGAAGCTCAGAACGTATATATACAGGGAGCTGAAGAAAAGTAAGCCGACCAGAATAAAGGATCCTACTGAAAAGTGGGCAAATGAAGAGGCAGTTCACTTACAAAGAAGTACAAAGGGCCAACAGATACATGAAAAGACGTTAAACATCTCTAGCCTTAAGAGAAATGCAAATCAATACCCTGTTAAGATATCATTTCATTCCAGAGAGAATGGCCTATATCAACAAATCAAATAGTTATCAGTGCTGGTGTGGCTGCGGGGAGAAAGGAACTCTCTGAACTGCTGGTGGGTATATAAATTGAGACAACCACTATGGAAAGCAGTATGGAGATTTCACAACAGATTGGAAATATCGCCTCGAACAAGGGATACCTCTCCTAGGAATAATCCCCAAAGATTTCAAAAAACACACAACAGAGGTACATGTATACCCATGTTCACAGCAGCACAACTAACAATAGCTAACATATGGAAGTCACCAAAATACCCATCAACGGACCAATGGATACACAAACTGTGGTGTTTATACACAATGAAATACTGTGCATCTATAGAATCAAACAACGTGGAGGCTTTTGGAGGCAAATGGAACAAACTTGAGAACACCACAGTCAATGAAATGACTCAGAGGCAGAGAGTGAAACATGGAATGGTCTCTATGATATGAAAAACCCAGATCACAACTATCCCAAGGAACTTAAAACGAGAAACAAAGTGGAACAGGGGGGTAGGGCGGGGAGGTAGGGAGGAGTAGGTAGGGGGAGGGACAGAAGGTGGGTGGGAAAGTCCCTGTCACCTCGACAAGATGTGCACAAAAGGCTCAAATTCATTGTAAACCTTAAATTTTGCACTTACATATAATCAATAAAAATGGGAGAAAAAAAGCGAGAGGGAACACTCTGAGGGAGATTCATGGCTATACGTAGTCTTTTCTTGTAATTTTCAAAAATTTAAACAATTAGCAATATTTACTGCCCACATGCATATGGGTGGGTGTGTACACAAAACTACATATGCACCCTTTTTCGGATAAAATTTCACCAAAGGTTAAAACAAAACCACAGCCTACCTAGTT